>JAPWLS010000611.1:0-216607 GCA_028551675.1 Tineola bisselliella
GTTAGTAAGGATATTATTTTTTAATTATATATATAGTTTTTACAAATGTAATAAAACTGACATAGATGTGCAAGCAACCGTGATTGATGCCTGCCAGTGTTTGTATACTGTAATTGAAAACGCAACCATAATTATAATAAATCTGTTTAGGACTTCCCATTATCATAAAGGAATTGCGTTAAATATTTTTTTAAAAGTAATCTAGGGAAAAGTACAAAACAAAAGTTTAAAAAAACCTATATTTTAATTATTGTATTGTTATTAAAGCCTGTTACAGAGTTAGAGACCCACACGAGCAAGCATCATCGCCGATTGTCGCTGCGAACGTAAACACGAATACATACCCTAATTGAACATGCCCACTTCTGAGGGGGTCGTCGGATATCAGCGCACGCGTCATGGACTCGGTGGTATTCGCACCACCCTCTTGCTGAACAAACACAGACAAACATTGCCCAAAACGCAACACAACAAAGCGACAACTCTCCCCAAGGTCAGTCCTAGCTAATAGTAAACACTAGTGCTTCATTGTCTACAGTGCGACGTATAATAAATTCATCATCATATCTCAAGCGGCGAAAAATCAGGAGGAAACCTGCATTACGTGATCATCATCAGAAAGTGCGATTATCATTTGCTAAAATACATATGTCCTGGACATGTCAGTGGCATAATGTTGTTTTCAGTGATGAGAAAAAATTTAATTTAGATGGTCCAGATGGATATTCATATTATTTCCACGATTTGAGAAAAGAAGAAATAATATTATCTCGTCGTCATTCAGGCGGTGGTTCAGTAATGATGTAGGGTGCGATTTCTTATTATAGGATCATTAGTATTTCGATTATCATAGGTAGACAAACTTCTAAATTGTACATAAATCTACTGGAAGAGAAGATAAAAGAGATTCGTAAAGTTCTAAAAAAAAAAGTGGATTTTTCAACAGGACAATGCCCCTTCACATACATCACATGAAACAAAAACTTGGTTTCAAGAAAATAAAATTCAAGTTTTAGATTGGCCTTCGAACTCTCCGGACTTAAATATTATAGAAAATGTTTGGGGCTATTTATCTCGTAAATGATTCGCCGGTGGACACCAATATTCTAGCAGGGTTGATCTCATACAAGAAATTCATAATACTTGGAATAATTTAGACATAAAATACATTCGCTCATTATATGAATCTATTCCTAATCGAATTTTTGACATTATTAAGAATAATGGAAAGTACACAAAGTATTAAAAGTAATTTAAATCGATATTTTTCTGTGTTTTATTATTCTGAGGCTATTCAAGTGACTAACCCTATTTCTTATTTTAGTTTATAATTTTTATTATTTATTAGTGAATGTCAAACTTTTGTAACAAAGATGTAGTAGTTACACCTATTAACGTTTATTTATGAAATCAAATAAAGAGTTGTTCATATAGAACTGGATCTATAACTAATTTTGGGGGTGAGGCTATTCAAGTGACACGGACTGTATATATCTATGACATAACATTCCTGTCTAAATGCATTTACATATTGTTTATAGTTTCTCAAGTTATATGAGTGGGATATTATATTCATTTGCTCAATAGACACTGCCATTGCTTTTTTTTTTTAAATCACATTATAATTTGAGATGTATGTTCATATACGTCACACAAGACTGAATATATTATTAATAAAATGAACATTTTTTTATTACATGTTTGTTGGTCAATTTTATGCACAATAAAACTTTTTTTCTTTAATATTGTTTTTTATTTTTATGATTATTCTTCTTTATGTTGAATAAATCTAATTTGGTTGAGTAATAAATTCTGTTTGTTTGTTTTTTATATAAAGGTTAGTAATTTTTGCTTTTTTAATGTTATTTTTACGTGCTAATTGGTTCTATATTTATGATTTATCTTTATTTATTTTCATATTAATTAATGTCTGTCTGTGTGTTGTATATTTTAATATTTTTTTTATAACTCTTCTCTCAGTCTTTCTTCTAAATTTTTTCTGCAATACTCTTTTCTTACGTATGACGTCCTATGTGAGCGAACTCGAGCGTGGACATTGCGTGGCACGATCATGCTGCAAGTTTGACATACCATTGCGAGCTTTGTAGCTTATTATTTAAATCCGACGTTTTAAGAGCTGGGTAGAACATATGCGCGAAGAATATTTGTCTTCACAAGTAAAGACGATGAGCGCTGTTAGCTCATTTATATATACACATGCCATGCAATACCGAAATTGGTTGTGTAATAGTGTTGTTATATCAATCATAGCCGTAGCCACGGTGAGGCAGGGTGGGGCAAGCTTAATATGCGTAAGAAAGTTCACACTTGACAATCGTCAATCGTCACAAAAAAAATTAATCGGGGTAAATAGTTTGATAGTTACATATTATTTTAGACTGCTGCCCCACCCTGAGCCCATGGCTGGCTATGCCCATGATATCAATATAGAAGTGACAATTTATCACTAGTCAAGTGGCACAAAATCATCGCGCTTACGTCGATTTCGCTCACGTAGTACGAAGCCTTAAAAAAACAATTGGAACAAAATATTTTTATTTATAGCGCCGTCCGCCAGTCCCAGACTGAGAGGTGGAGAATATTCTCGCGTAACAACAGGACCGTACCACAAATAGTATAGAGAACAGCAATTTATATATAATTATATTATTTTTTTCTATAAAACTAATTGCTTTTATTTAACGCGCCCGTTTGTTTTTGACAAACACACCTCGTTATTCGTCATTCACTTCTTTATTCATAGTAGAGTATAACAGCTCGTTTATTTTTAGTTAAATATACTAGAGAAGTTATGTCAAACAAAAGCTGTGTGGATCGATGCTAATATGCCATGCAATAACCTAAACTAGATATTTTAAAATAAAAGAATTCTAGTAAAATAAAACAATATTTATTTGCTAATATTCACACATTTGTCCGTAAGACCAATTCTCGTATCGTAACAATTTTGTTTCTGGTTTCTCTAGTATAATCTATCTCATTGACTTACTATATTGATAGTTTTAGGTTCACCTTTCGTGGAAACGCTTTCACTTGAGTTCGTGTTTTCAGCACAAAGCTATTTTTATTATTGCAAATTTTAAATAAAAAATCTAACTAACACGGATCTGATTTCTTACTGTATTAAACAAAAAAAAAATGTTCTTTGGATTAGTTGAATAAAAAATAATTAAGCTTGATTTTATAGAAATAAATTGTATAAAAAAGGATGACGTAATATCTTAGCTTCTATTGTAAGATAGTTCAGTAAAAATAACTTTACACGTTTTTTGTGAATGTTAAATGAATACGAAAAAAGAAGGCAAACTCGAGTTGAAGCGTTTGCACTGAAAATACAGTTTTGCTTGTCGAACTTAACCGAACATAGCCGAACATCTTCGGCACATACTTTTGTCAACGTTCATAAATCACAGTTGTTCATATAGAAGTATTTATGTACAATGCATGACACGATTATCATTTTAGACTTACATTCTTAGATATCCTAACGTTTTTAATTCTCCTGATAAACTAATAATAATCATCAAATAACATTCTTTATAGTCTTCTGTCTCATTACTTTCAAGTGCAACACTCCTAAAGCGAAATCATTGCCTTTCTGGGTTAATTTGGAAGTAACATAGGGGACCGATATCTTTGGACATTATTCTGTGAAAGCGGTTGTCTCTGCTCATATACTTCTAGCTTAATATCAAATGATTGAGTGCGTCGAGTAATGATTCAGAATGTCGTATATAGATTTATGTTCACATTTTTAAACGTTTTTTAAAAAATATGTATTCTTTATTCATTGGATGCGCATGGTTAGGGTTATATAAATTTCTCTATCATAGTTGATTATTGCATGAGGATAACAGTTTAAAATAAACATAAAGTTAGTTGGGCGACTTAAAAATTATATTGATAAATTATGCAGCCTGTTCAGAAAGTACTAGAACGGTCAATTTTTCTAAAACAGATACCAGAAAAAAATTACCCCTACAAAAGTGGATTTAAAGTATCCGAACAGTTAAGGTTATTATTAAGTCTTCTGTTGTCGTTCCGGTAATTAGTACACACGCTGTAAATTGAATACTTCCCAATTTTGCTGGTTTATACCTTAAAGTAAAAACGATCAGCTCACATACATTTACACTGAATTGAAATAGTATATCAAAATACAATTGTGGTCAGTTTTGGCGATGGGATAGTGTACCCGCTACAACCGAAGGAGGAGGACGCCGAATCACTGCTGAGTGCTGACCGTTGGGGGAGCCGATGGGAGGAACCGCCGCGCCCGTTCGACGAGTATTTGGGCTCGTCTTCTTGTGACGACATATGAGGGTCTGAGACAAACTTCTTACAGATCTCCACGTAGACTTGTACGAAGTTTGTGATGTCAATACTGACCAATGACCAGCCAATGTTTGTACTGAGAATTGTCATTACTAGTCATTGGTCGTGTGGTATGTAGTCTAATAGTAAGACTGGCCTAGCTATTGTTTGCATTGATTTTTGACTAGTAGTAATAGTAACCAATCTTTGTATTGATTCTTGATTACTCGTCATTGGCCGCGTGATAACGTGTCGCGTAGCATTAATTGAAAAGATACGAGTAACTATGCACTGCGTCTCAAGAACCTCTTCGCGTCAGTCTTGTATGAAGAAGTGATTTCGTCTTTAAATTAAGACCACAATTTTAAACATTATTTAATAATTATATTACGCATTTTTATTAGTTGACGTATTGTATTTGTAATTTTTCCCATATTGTCTCAAAGTGAATTATTTTTAAAATATAAAAAATTTCAAAATATTTATTATTGTATTTTGCCACCTTTATTTGAATAGACTATATTGTATTTTCTTTGCGACAGACGACTTTATTATAATTAGAAACCACTGTCATTATTTTGTTCGTTCTGAGCCACATATAGGATTTTATATGTAATAATTTTATTCAGGCGTACAAAATGAAGATGACATTAGGTATAAACTGCACCTGAGTTGTAGATTGTATAGAAATATGAATCAAATAATAGACAAGGAAGAACAATAAAAAAATATGTAGGTATCATTATGTTTACATTTTTGCTAATACGTGTCATATTTTCAAATAGTAGTTTATCCTAATTGAAAGAAAAGATGTAAAAAAAAATCTTATAGACAATCATAAGAGAAAATATATTTCTATCTAAAACATAGTGCATATGATAATAAAGTACAAAATAAATAGTAAATATTTTTTAAATTTAGTTAATAACATTTTTACGAGTTCTTGGGATTAACATCAAAAAGAATCCTAGATCTCAAAGTTAGTTTTATTTATACATTAAGTTATTTTAAAGAAACCGGCCGATATTTTTTATTAACTTATGTTAATATAAAAATTAAATAGACTAGCGTGTAGAAAAATCGGACCACTGTAATCCCCTGCTCTATGAGATTGGTTTGTTTTGAAAATTAATTTCATAGTTTTGCCTTATTTATACTACAGCAATAATTTTAACAAATAGTTTATTACGTTCAGCTGTCGTTTCTTAATATAATAATATGTGATTGTTCTAAACTATTGTATTTCTAGTTAATGTTCAGTACGTTCATTGTATGGGCTAATATAACCTTATTGCATTTATTTTGGTGGTCATATTTTATGCACGTGAGTATAGTTTGCACTTCTGTGCATTTCTACAGATATTGTTTTAAACTGTAAATAATAGTCAGCTTACTAAGTTATTTTTATTTTGAAATAAATGGGGAGTTCAAAACCAAAACTGGATTTGTCTAATCTATTAAATTTTGTACTATAATTAAGATACAATACAATTATTAGATAAATTAGACCGTAATTTCAATTTGCAGGGAATCAAAAGCTCGATTAAACGTTAAAAGCAAGCTTTATCAATTGCTTCTTACTAATTATTATAAAATTTAACAAAATATGACTAAAATAATATATTTTTCGACTAAATAATTGACTTTTTTTAAATTAACATAAATTCTTACGTATTTTAATTTCCAAAATATTTCAAATTAAGCCCAGTATGTACAATGCAAAATAAACAAGTATATCAAAAAAATAATTAAATTTAGTTTAGACAAATCCTGTTTTGTTTTTGACTTCGAATTGTGTGTGCTTTTGGACGTAAATGTAAGACTGTGTAAATATAAAAGTGTGTTAGCGAATTTAATAATAGATAAATGTGATAATAATATATTTATTTTTAAAGAGATATTTATTCATATACATTTAAAATATTTGTGTACTTTAAAGTAATTGGCGTTGTACACTAATTGCTATACTGTTCGATGCTTACGTAAGCGAAGCTATAGCTAGTCGGTAGTTTTAGTGGACAACCACAAATTGAATTTTAGTACAATTATCATCACATAATAAAAGCAGCATAATTGTTTTTGTCTTGTCCCAGAGATGGTTGGGGACTTGATCTAATCCAATAGTTCAGTGAATTTATGGTTGAGGACTTGATTTAAAGTTCAGTGAATTTCAAAGTACATTTGTCCCTAGACACCTTATTACAAAATAAATCTTTATGATAAAACTATTTATAAAAATGTTATGATACTTAATAAGAGATGTATTTAAAAAGAATTCATGATAATAAAAATAATTTAATGCTTTTTTTAATATTATTTTTTCCAGTTTTAGTAAGACTGACACTTTATTCGTAAATTTAATTCTTTGTAATAACATTGTCTTTGCTATTTTTGTAACTGCAGCGACTTAGTGTTTTTAATAAACACCGTGTGTAAATTATCACTCTATTTGTCATTTAAAAATTAATGCTTAAATACAAATAGTTTAACTTGTAAAAATTATGTGCAATTGTAAATAAAAATATATTTTTATTGAGAATTTAAAAACAATTGTTTGAATTTTTAATGAAATTTTCCAAGAGGGATCATACTATTAGCTATAATCACATCAGAGTGGTAGGTACACTGGTGGGTTTTAACCTGCCAACCAATCTGCCATCCCGGGGTATTTCCACATTCAAATAATCACATTTCAGAAGAAGGCCATAGTGAAGGTGATCCCTCACAGCTTCTAGCATAAGGCGAAGTGTGGTCCAACTACTATCAATGGCAAATACAATAAAACTATTTTATGAATATACAACAGTAAAATGAAAAATTAACTTTATTTCAAAATAATTATAAAAATCACATAATAGATGGCAATCGACCACAGAGCTTTAAAATGCGTAGTTTTTTTTTTCTTCAAATAGCCAACCCAGCTAATAAACTCCTTATTTCAGCAGCATTGGAGTTTCCATTGACAATATCTCTAAAGGCCCTCAAACAAACTGCTTCTTTCTCCAGACTCTTTGATACAACATGAGCTCTTTTAGTTATTTCTTTTGGTATTCCGGCGAGTCTGGCTGCGTTGAAGCCGTACGATTTAGGACAAGCACCAGGACTGAGTTTGTATAGGAACGTAATTGTCTCCTCTTGTATATGATCTTCGTTATCTGGTGAAGCTTCATCCGTTTCTACCATACCCGCCTAGGATAAAGAAAAAACGAACAAATTATTCCAATCCTGCAGTAAAATAGACATGGGCGTAGCCAGCCATGGGCTCAGGGTGGGGCAGCAGTCTAAAATCATATGTAACTAGCAAATACCCGCAGTCTTATCCCGGTTAATTTTTTCATGCAAAAAGGTTAAACCCACACTATATCTGTATTTTTTATGTCGACTGATGACTCGAATGTGAACTTTCTTACGGATATTAAGTATTGTAGTTAGTACCAAGATAATTAAGTTTTTTAGGTTTGATTAGGTACCTTACAGGTCAGAGCCAGGGTGGGGCGCCCACCGTGGCTGCGCCCATAAAAATAGATATAATATCTGAAATGTAGGTACCATATGTCCGAGAAACAAAGAAGGATGTTCAGCTAAATGCGTGACCAGTGTATGGTAGTGTGTTGAGAACACACATCTGCATCCTCTATCAGCTAACTCTGCACAAACACCTGACGCTATCGCTGTACCATCATAAGTTGACGTTCCGCGACCTGAGAATAACAACAGTAAAGAATAAACCTGGATGGAACACATTCATTTCTTTAAACCGACATAGTATAGACGACGGTTGCATGTAGACAGAGTGTAGTAGTCAGGTTACTATATAAAAATTTTTTTTTTTTTACTGTGACATCGTCAAGTGTATTGTTTAACCAAGTCTTACCTAACTCATCCAATAACACGAGCGAATGGGAAGTAGCATGTTTAACAATAGCAGCTGTTTCGTTCATTTCCAGTAAAAACGTTGATTGTCCTGATAGTATATCATCGCTTGCACCGAGGCGTGTGAAAATGCGATCCACCAGTGTCAGGTTACATTCTTGTGCTGGCACGAAACTACCCTGTATTGAAAACAATAATAAATATAATGCCCTACTAGGATACCCTGTGATATGGCTATCAGAAGATGGACAAAGCAGATAAATCTCTATTTTTCTAATTTATAAGCAAATATTTGTTTTAGCTAGTAACAAATCCAGTGCAACAGACTGTTAATATTACTAGGCCATAAAGGATTTCTATTATAGTATTTTTTGAACAAATTTGAGGAACTCATGAGGTACAGTTTCCATTGCAATGACAGATGCAGAACAATGTATTGTATATGTACTTCACTGCATTTTTGTATAACTGAAGTAATTACCGAGTCAGTGATTGAATATCCCATATGTAATGTAACTTAGTGCAAGTATAACTTACCAAATGTGCCAGCACAGTAATAAGCCCAACTTGTCTCATAAGCGTGGATTTCCCACCCATATTAGGTCCAGTCAACAACAACAATGTCCGTCCATCTATACCTAATTCAGTATCGTTAGGAATGAAATCGTTCACTATAGGAATACAGGGGTGGCGTCCTTCCTTGATCCTAATGTATGGCTGAAATTAATCCACACACGTTTTTATATAAAATATCAAATAAGCTATTTAGGTAATACATATAGTATACATAATAAAGTTACATTGCTACTGACTTAATTTTGGTGATTTGAATACGGGATATGCCGACCGCTAGCTCATACCCTCAACCATTAGACCACGCCCACTATAAGTTATATTAAAAAGCGGTAGACAGACTAATGAGTAGACTACAATATTTCTGAATCAAACATTATGAACCAGATATATAGCGAACTTGTAATAGACAGAATGTAGTCATATGATTTATTATTATTATACATCTACATCTTTATCTATATTTGTATCTATTTATAACTCTCGCTATTTGTCTTTTGCATTTCTCTACATTTTCAAAGTTGGTTGCCTAGAAGAGATCGCTTCTTAGCGATAAGGCCGCTATCTCCTTACTCACTTACTCTTATCTTTTCTTTTTCTATTATTAAGTAATAAATAAAATATATAAACATTAACAAAATTACCTGAACGTTAGTCTCAGATGTAACCTTAGGCAGACAAACATCTCCACTCTGTTGTCGTGCGAATTCAGCAAATGATAGTAAAATATCGATGACAGATAAGCAATGCACTGCACTCTCCCATTTATTATAATCCAAAGAGAACTTCTCGAATATTCTTCGGCTCAGATCTTTTAGGACGTTTCTCTTCTGTTCTTCCGCTGCTATCATGCGGGATAGTAAGTCCTGAAATATTTTTATTGTAATTCAATTAATTCTCTGTAACATTTGGGGTTTATCAAACATATCGTGGTACTAAGTTTCATAAATTAATTTTAAACAACTTTCAATTTTGAGTTATTGCGTGTCTATGCCTAGAACAGAGAAATAGTATGTGGTTGTCTATGGTGAGAGTAAACGAGCAGTAGTTTGTAAATTATCTCCCAAAACAGGGCCTATATACCTTAGTTTCATATGTAGAAAATCTCTTAAATCCTTTCCGAGTACCTTCCAAATGATATTCATATGTCGCCCTCGAGCAAGCATTCTGTGGCACTTCTAGTTGATATCTTTTCTTATCTGTACCCACATATGCTAGCTGGAAAATATATTTTGTGATTAAATAAAAAGTATTAGTAATGTGTTTCCTATTACGCAGTATACACAGTGGCTCTTTTAAAAATCTTTTATATTAGCTAAGTAATTCATAACAAGTATCTCTATAAAAGAAATTGTTTTCAATATGCCCTCCCAAATATTTTCGAATTTCCATCTTTAATTTTACTATATTAATAAACTTAATGCATATTTTTAATTTATCTAACAGAAAATGTACAATGTTCAGTCCACAATCTTCAAATGGATACAGAGTGGATTTTAGGTTGGAAGAAACAATCATTAGAAAAGGATAAATATATTCTTATCGTGTCGCCTGCGTTCACTTGTCGAAGTTGAGGCATGTGTGAATGGGATGCAGATATCCCCTTTGTCGTTCACGAAACCGCGATCGGTTCTCTTTATATCGCTTATATACCTACAAAAACTGTATCCATTTGAAAATAGTAATTGAGATCGTGATAATGTGATCGAGACCAAACAAACACTTACCCGACATTTAAAATACTTTTCTTGTTCATTTAAATAATCTTTTAGTTCGGCTTCAATATCGTTTATGCATTCTAATGTGCTGTCGTATTCCTTATCAACACCTTCACCTGGTAGAATACGTCCTTCTTTCTCAGCTTCTTTTTGATTAAATGATTCCTGAAAGAGTTTATTAAAGAATAATTTACATGTCCATTACTGTGCTTAGATAAACCCGTTAAGGTGTATTTTTTAAGAATTAATAACTTGTTTTTATTTTGAGGGCCTCTATGGTAGTGAATAGCGTGTCAGACTGTTTTTCAGAGCTCTTAGGTACAACCTCCATTGAAACAATTATTACAAATATTAGCACGATAACAGATTTGTAGGACTTCTTATCTTAAAACAACAAAGGCACGAGTTTATCTATGTAATAATAATTATAATGTACCTTAAAGAATTTCAACGAATCTCTATAATCCGGAAATTTTCCCTCAGGAGCGAATTGTGTTATTTTTCTCAATAACGCAGAGTCGGTATTCAAAAATAATTCATTAAGCTTCAATGCTGCATTCAAACCATTTAACACTGAGACAAAATCCAGCACTTTTCGCTTGGAATAATTTTTTTCCTCGTAAAATATTGCTCTTGCATCTGGATGATCCTTAGACCGTTTCAGATTCCCTAGGGCGTGCACCCTGTGAATTAAAACAGCGATTCATTATTACAGTAGACATAACAAATAAAATCTGCGGGAAAACCAATATACTATAGGCGGCGCGCATGACTACTTCTTCTTACATAACACATAAGCCAGATGAGATAGAGCAGTATTTAATATAAGTAGATTAACAAAAGAATGTGCATAAATTTCGAAAAAGAATTAGTAATGTTCTGCTGGACCAATCACGATCGAACAATAACTTTGTTTCTAGTGTCTTCACTAGTATATTCAACTAACATTGAAAAACAAGTATAAAACATAGACGTATCCAATTATACTAATTCACTAAATTATCTAACAGCCTGGTTCAAGGATAAAAATTACTTACTTAGCTAACAATCGCTCTAAATCAGGCAATGAACTCAAAATATTTCTTGCATCCTGGCATAGTGCTTGATCGTTAAATAATGTTTTGACAGCCTCCTGTCTTTCATTTATGGCTGCGAGGGAACAACTAGGAGCGCATACCCATTGGTATAATAATCTGGAAAAAAATCAATTTTTTTTCTCAACGACAAGTTAGAATTGATTGTTGCCATAAAAAGATTTAAGAATATATATTAAGTACAAGTAAAGAAATTTGATTGATTTAAATTTAGAACTAAATTGGACAAAATAAATTGTCCATGTATTTTTTATTGACTTTATAAAATGAACGCGTTAATGCTATAGTCCTTCAACGTGGTTAGGAACAACATTATTTTTCTTATTGTAAGAAATTGATTCTTCCGCTTATTTATCTTCTTCACATCTAATCTAATCTCCATGCACTCCTTACAACTCCACTTTGTGCATATGAAAGAATGAGCATGTAAGGAAACGTACCTTTTCCCCATATGTGTAGTGCAATAATTAAGCTTATCAAATAAACATCCCTCATCCTGCACAATTCTCAAATTCCGAAGTGTTATAGCGTCAAGTACCATAGTATTACCGCCTTCCCATTTTTCGACCTTTGTCTCTTGTGATAAGGTCTTATTTAGCACATCAGGAGGTGAGTATGACGCGAACTGTGCCATTCCTAGTATTTGTATATCAAGGAGTGAGTCTGTGAGATATATTACACAACCTCCTAATGCTTTGATGGCTTGGTAACAGTTTTCCGCTGGAGTCAAACCTAGGGCATCTCCTGTAATAAAAAAAAAACAATTTGTGAGATACAAGATTTACTAGCGCCATCTTTTGGATACTAGTGGTAAGATTTTGCCAGTGTCAAATTTATACACAGTTTGGATAATTAATATTATTGTAAAAAAACTATTACTACGAATACATAATAAAGAACAACTTTACCCTCATTAAGAAACGGCTGTAGTCCTTCAGGCCAAATTCCTTCAACATTAGTCTTGTAATATTTTTCAGCAAGTACTTTCAAAGTTTTTTCAGGTGACCACGCTTGTGGTAGGAATTCTCTTCTTGCTGAATGGCAATGAGTGCTTAATAATTGTCTGGTACGGTTGCTTGTGTTTTTACGGTCGCATATAATCTAGAACAGGATATTTACTTTCAATATCATAGGCAAATAACAAAATTGAATCATAATAATAACACATTATTGCATTGTCTTTGTGCTAGAGAAGTACTACCACTTTTAGCTTACAAATTACTGAAGTACAAGTGAACTACATCCTGTCAAAATAGACAGTGCATGCATTTGCATTGTGAAGGCTGAACCTTGACCTGTAACTATGTCACCATTCTATACATGCTTAAAGCTAAGCAAGAATGTACCTACTAACATTATATTGTACAGGCTATGATTGGCGAGTTTCTTCTGATTTCTTTTCGACATATACCTTTCAGAAATCTCGTAGATTCTGACTATGCGCAAGAGCCTAAAGAGACTATACGAAATAAAATTCAAACTTCAAACTATTTCTCTACATTGGAAACTCATGGACAGAACTAAGATATAGTATAAAAAAAAAAACCATTACCAAAGCAGGTGGATAATGCGCCAAAGTGGTAAGCAAACGCGACGAGTGTTTATCATCTTGAAACTGTCCGAGATTAATCATGCCAATTGATGTGTCTACAAAACACACTCCATAAGTGCTCAAGCAATTGTGTTCCTGCAAAAAAAATCTTTATTAATATAAGTTATGAATTTTGTAACATACATGATACCTTATATCTTGATTTACCTTTTTTTTACAACTCAATACTAAACTAGTATTCTCATAGGCAGTAAAAGTGTTAGAAGTCATCAAATGCTCAAATATTGTTTGGCTGAGATTTGAGTTTGTTATCCAAGATTATGAATACAATACTAAATCCAAAAGTGGAACTATAATAGATAAATATATATAATTGTATATTCATGGACTCTTTGTTATTTTATGCACTGAATTAGATTTTGTACATTGTAATTTGGAATGAGGTTAGTGCCTGACATATACATATATTAAATCTAGTATCAACAGCTACTAGCTGTTAGCCAAGAGCTCATTTTCAAATTATAGCTGTAATTTTCACATACCTCTTCCGATATAGAGATAAGGAACTGTGCCCCAGGATCGGTTGGACCATTGTCTTGTAATCCACATACTTGTGTGCCTCGTACAGTTACCTGACATATCTCACGTTGTACCACTTTATCCCATTTAGTGTTTTTTCCAGCTGGAATAATTATTAATTAATTAATCTGACCTACATTCTAAGAGTAAAGATGAGCCATAAGATCTATGTTAATATATGCCTTATTATGACTATACAAGGCTGGTGGCATTGATAATAAAGCTGTCTTTGGGTGGACTCACAGCCACTTTTATGTTCTCCCAGATTTTTAATAACGCACAACGTTGGTTTGTTCAGGGAAATATGGGCTTCTATATATATACACGCGCCTATTCACTACCACCCAGTAGTTCTATGTGAGAATAGAATTAACTTGGTCTAGCTATTTTGTGTCTATCATAGTTATTGTATCATAGGCACTGAGCTTTAGCTCTCAGTTTTAGGATTTGTTCACAGTTATATTTTAACTTACTTCTTTTACATCTCTCCTGCATCATATCAGGTGTTTCAGTTTGTTCAACACGAGCTACCTTATATCCTTTATTTACAAGAGTAGACGCCATACGCGCGTACGCACTTTCAGGGAATCCTGAATGTGCAAATTCACCCTAAAACAAAATTATATTTCTAATAGATATACAATTTTCATTAGAATAGGACTTCCTATAACAGGTCTGCTGTACAAAACCAATGTGCAATATCTAAAAATAATACGTCATTATAAATTATATCGCTATTAAGTCTTGGTTATAACAATAGTGTATTTTTTTTATTAATATTTCAGGAAAAACTTCAGGAATTTGAAATATTTCAAAGTAAAGATATAAAGTACTAAAAGAATATTAAGACAGGCTTTAATAAGCTCTTACTTTCATATAAGAGAATCCGAGTTCATTAACCCCAACAGCAGCATCCATATGATATAACTCATAAAACTTGCCAACTTTGAAGAACAATACACAATCATAATGAGATGACTTCATTTCCCACCATTGGCGGTGTGCCTACAAATACAAAGTTGAATATTAGATATTATTACTATTGTTACGTTCATTAAGTTTGTTGAAACTTATTAAGGATTCTGGAAAATATTACCGGAGTCTGTTTATCCATGAATTCAGGTGGTACATATAGTGTTCTTGAATCATAATCAGGATGATCAGGACGGCGTTTCATAGAGTCCCTCACTTGGTCAGGCTTTAACCAATCTAATTTACAATGGATCCAGTTACCATCATCAGATATTATTGGAGTTTCTGGTGTCTGTATTTGCTTTGTAATGCTGAAAATAAGTTATTGGAGAATTTGTGATGAAGATATTAAAATCTTTCCCCCTTTATGCAAGAACATCATGACTGTTTTGATATTCATGGAAGTTGTTTAAGTCATGTACCCTGAACTAGCCTGAAGTAACAAGAACAAAAACTTTATATAGCATGTTTATTTTGAAAATTATTCAGATAGTTGGAATGTTTTGCAACCATTATGGTTACGGCAAGACTCAGATGTTATTTGTTTGCTGTTCAGACCAGTTTTATTATTACTTAATCGGAAGCTCTAACTTTTGACTTCAATTTACCTTTTATCAAGCACTGATATACTTTTGCGTCCCTGCGGCGATTGATTTGCTTCATATTTGAAACTATCTTGTAGTTTCTTCTCAAGTGATACTTTTACTTCTGGTATTGAAGTTACATTATTTACTAAAACATACATAACATGGAATTTTATACTATTAGGTTAATTAAGACGATCCGCATAATGTATATTACACTAATTAATTGACACTATTCTAACCTTTATTCTCCACATCAGAGTCATCAGAATCAATAGGATTTATCCTTATTCTTTTTCGTTTCTTTACAACAGTGGTATCGTCGTCGCTTTCGCTCTTTGTAGTTTGTGCTGACTCCCTTTCACGCTTTTTGGCTAAATGTATAACATATTATTTAATAATTATATTCTAAAATAAATTTAACTTTTGTTAAACTTACTTTCGATTTTAATTTTGCTTTCTATGGAGACTTCATCTGGAGTTTCAACAGAATCAGCAACTTTGGATTTTTTAGTAGGGGGTGGAGTCTTAGAAAAGTAATTAAATAGAGTATTTGAAGCCCCTAAACTGTTGCGTTTAGACATTATGTTATACTTATATAAAAAACCAGCCCTTTAAGCCTTTCCTCGCAAAATTCCGCGAAAAGCCGCCTAGGACACTTTTGACAGTTTGCTTCAATTTTCAAATTGACCGGACTCGTACATCTCAATAAATTGTTACATTTTCCTAATCAATATTGAAAGCTAGATTATGAGACTAATAAATATTTGTGCATATTTATAAGAATAATCACCAAAACTCACGTTTTATTTAATAAATATATTAAAACTTAACAATAAAACTATCGTTGATTAAATTTTTAACAGAATTACCTACATCAGGAAAAAGATAAAAAACTACTGTTTTTAATAAAATCAATTTATTAAATAAACATACTATATTTTTTATTAAAACTATGTACAAATTACAGGGTTTTTAGAAAAAAAATAAACTTTACTGCAACTAAAGTTCTCAGTCTTAACATTATATAAAAAAAAAGGTATTTACGTTTTTGAGCTTAGACAAGCATGCTAATCATAAAAGATGTAAACTGAAGTAATGCCTATTCACACAATGAAACAAAATATAGCTCAAAATCCTACTTAACAACTGAGTATATTTTATATTTTAAAATACTCAAAACTTGAAAATAATTTTAAGACAAAGGAATAAATTTCATTTCATTTCATTTCTATAAAAATTTACAAATATTCATTTCATATTATTACAATAAATATAAATTAAAACTAATTATTATTATAATTATTATGAAAAAAACTATTAGGTAATTTTGGTACGAAATGGCAATACGTTACCAAAAATAAATTAGACACATTAATGTCTAAACTAAAATAAAGAAATAGAAAAATAAATCATTAAAACATATAATTAATTATTCATTTTGACAACATAAATATATCATTTTGCGACAAAAACATTCTAGGGAATGTTTTATATTTTATTTAAAATAAAAAATATTGTTATAAATATAAATAAACAATAATATCTAAACTAATTTAGTTATTTTAATGTATATACGTATTATAATGTCCGATGAGCATAACATTTGATAAAAACTTCATAAATTCATTACAGAAGTAAAACACGATAATGGAATCAAATTTTGAAACTGTATGACATCTATAACAATCGGTTTTTATTTGATTATATGAGTTGAAATATTTTATAAAACTGAATTAAACCTCGTTTACTGTATTGGAACAATTTTAAAATATTACAATAAATAAAGGTATAATAAAATCCCATTAAAAAAAAAACAACATCTAAACTTTCATAACCCTTACATAATAATCTGTGGCTCAGGCACAGACAACGCAATATTTTTATGCGGCAACACTTGTCCGCCATTAACATAGAGTTCATCTTTTATAATTACGTCTTCACCTAATACTGTGAAGTTCTCCATTCTGACCCATCGCCCGACAACCGAACGCCACCCAACTATACAACCTTCCAACCAAGCATGCTGACGAATGGAAGCTCCTCTTAATATTGTACTGCATTTAATACAGGCGCCTGAAAATATTTAATTATTTTTATATAATTTCTTAAAGAAGCTTATTTATCCTAAGCCAGGAATGTTTGTATAAGTTCGGCTCTATAACTTGAATATTCTCTATAACAAAAATAAACTTAATAGCTATTAATCATCACATCCTTTTGGATGTCACTGCTCCACTTATTGCTTGAAACATTGTCCCTGACAGAAGTATCATTATAAGAACATCTGAGTGGATTTATCAAAAAAAAGAAAGACAATCTTTAGTTAGTATGCTGTATGGTAACTCAACATTGGCAGAACTGTCATTGTTATGTTGGTACTTGTAAAATGTACCTATATTCTCAGCATCGACACATTACTCGTTTGATATCAAAGGTCATTTAATTAAAGAAAAATATTTTTTTATTTAGATTAGTCTTTTAAACAAACGTAATAATTTTAATTTAACATTTTATTAGAAGATAAAAGGCAGCGTTGCATAAAAGGCGGAATCTGTCGCATCTATTTGATTGTATAGTTTAGTAATTGTTAAAAAAAACTCACCATCTTCAATAACAACATCAGGCCCAATAGTAACATTAGGTCCAATTCGGCAGCCCTTCCCGATCTTAGCTGAAGGATCCACTAGAACATTACCAACTATTCCCGTTCCATCATGGAGGAGTGATGGGTTTTTACTTCTTAGGCTTGTTAAATACATGCACATACCTGAAATAATATTTACTTATGATGCTCTATTATGACCTATAATTATTAATTATTTGTTAGAAAGACTATATTTAAGCATTAATTTAAAAATGTAATAAACCATTTCAAGGATAAATAACCTTTAAGAAAATCCTTAGGTTGACCGACATCCATCCAGAAACCATTAAGTTCCATTGCATAAAGCTCTCCGTCCTGAGCCATAAACGGAAACACCTCTTTTTCAATTGATGTTGGTGTAAGCGAAATTCTATTTAACACTGATGGATTTAATATATACATACCTAAAAATACAATAATACTAAAAAAATAAGCTAATGAAATTAGCAAATTAGTTAAAAAACTGCATATATTTAAGATTTATCTTAATCAATAGTTCTTAGCCATAACATCTGTAAAGTGCCCTACTTTCAGAACCAACTTGGAAGTAGCCCATATACATATAACAAGAGTGTGCTCTGTTAATTCCTCTACTCAAGCTAGCATAGTAAAGGCAACTGTCCATAGAGACATCTGTATGTGGTAACAGTTATCTCTGATGTGCTCAAATATATCAGGCGGAGTATATCAAGTTACTATATAAAATTGTTATTATATCCCTAAGCTAAATATGACGTAGGTTATTGGCATTAAGACATGGCAACACAAACATAAAACATTTATATATATTGCAACACAAATCATCACTTGCAAGACTTTACTTTGTTTAAAAATTAGTGGTATTAACTAATAATGATCATTTTTTAATTAGATATTTCCTAAAATATTGTAGCCAACATTTAGAGTCATAGAATATCCTCCATTATAAATTGCGAAGTGTGAAACAGTTAATGATTTAATAACCATACATACCAGCATTAATCTTATTCGATATAAACTCTTGTGGCTTCTCAACAAACTTATCAATCACACCGTTCTCTTTATATACAACAACACCATATTTAGAAGGCTGTTCCACTTTTGTAACCACAATTGTCCCCTCCTACAAAAAATTCAGATGATACAGTCCTATGACAGTAAGTTAAAATAAACAGTCATGTTACTGAGTCGAAATTTCAAATTTGTAGAAATAAATGTTAATATATAAGGGATATTTTTATAAAAAATTGACATCTATGAAAAACACAAAATAATTAGGTGTAGTACCTTGCCATGCTTCATATGAAATTTAGCCAACTCCTTGAAGGGGAAGTCACAGATAATATCAGAATTTAAAACAAAGAAAGGATCTGGGCTATCATTAAGCAGATGCTTAGCTAAGGCTAGAGGTCCAGCTGTACCTAATGGCTCAGTCTCGTGCGAAAATGTTAAAGTTACTCCGAGTTTAGAGACTTGTTCTGTTAACTCTTTTTCCATGTCTTCTGCTCTATATGATACTGCTAGAATAACCTGAAAGTTGATTTAACAAAGACAATTCATTTTTACGACCACAAATCAGTAAATGTTATAGATATACCTTAGTAACTCCAGCTTCTACCAAAGCTTCAATTTGATGCATTAGTATAGGTTTGTTAGCAAACTCTACAAGAGGCTTGGGTCTACTCAATGTTAACGGCCGTAAACGTGTCCCATAGCCTCCAACAAGAATTAACGCCCTCATTTCAGCGAGCTTTTTACTAGTACCACACATTTTATCAAGCCAAAGATGATATCACCAATTGCTAACGAAAAATTCAGTAGTTCTAATTGAAGAGTAAGATGCAATTTTGTTGTAGATTCTTTAAGTTAAAACAATGTTACTAGTTGGTTCCCGATATTAATTTAAGTAATTAAACATGAAATAATAATATTGTTACAAAATAACAATAATACAAAATGAAAGTACACGTCACTCGGCAAAATATTTTGTCTTGACATTTTACTTCTTAATAATTAAGCATGGAAGATTTTGTTTTAAATAATTTTAATATATATATTTTTAATTGTTTTGAAGTACACAAAATTATAATTAATTTACATATCGTAGTAGCTATATATAAATTATGCTGTATTATTAGTGTATGTTCTTCACCGTAATAATTGAAAAATGAACGTGTTTGTTACGTAAGCGGGCTGTCAATGCTCGGTCAATAAGAAACGTTTCGAATATTTGTAAAACTACTAGTCGGCATAAAGTTGTAGCAAATGTTTGTCAGTTATTCTAAGCATTGAAGATACTAATACCTTACTTTTAATTTAAACTGATTATAAAATTCACATTTGCTTTTGCCATCCATTGGCTGGTTTCATCTTTTCTTTGATCATCTTAAAAAGTTACGATGGCTGTTTCAGTTCGGGTTTTTTCGCGTTTTAAAGGTGAAGTAATTTATACTTATTTATAACAACTATTTCGTTTCATTCAATTTTTAAACTTTAACTTGTAAAATCAAACGCCGATCTGCATCTTGTGACTTTCATGTTATAGAGAGTTTCAGCCGTAGTAACTCTAACCTTGCCCTTCGTGAATTTTGTGAATACATTTTGCGCTTGGGCGACGCCAGGTCAAGCCTAAAGTATGTCGTTTGCATAAAAACCTATTGTATAATTTATTAATTACTAATGTCATTCTAGTTGGAGTGATGTTGTATTACAGAGACCTTCGTTCTATAAATATACATTCCTAATATTTGATGAAGTAACAATGTAATTACATAAAATGTATATAAAATACTATGATTTTGATATAACATCCACACAAATAATGTGTCATGTCAATATAATATGACTAATTGGTTGTTTAAACTTTCAATTTGTGACCTTTGGTCAATAACTGTAGTCGGCATACATTGCTGGTTATCTTTTGTTTTTGTTGTGCTTCTTTTACTGATATACTTTCTCATCTTGTTATTGAAAGTATCCAATAAAATAATTGTATTTATAACTCTTATCATAATGCACAATAAATATATAATATAAATATAATTTTTGTGATTGTAGATGGTCTGAAATTGTCCAATGTCAGGTTCCAGTCAAACAACCCTTACCATGAAACTCGAAAAAACCTGAAACTGACTGGGGAGTCCAAGGTCATCGTGCAGGGCTTCACAGGAAAGCAAGGTACTTTCCACAGCCAACAAGCCCTTGATTATGGAACCAAGATTGTTGGTGGAGTATCACCAAAGAAGGCTGGGACAGAACATCTTGGAAAACCAGTATTTGGAACTGTTAAAGAAGCAAAAGAGGCCACAGGGGCTGAAGCCAGCGTGATCTATGTACCACCTCCAGGTGCTGCATCAGCTATTATGGAAGCTATTGAAGCTGAAATGCCACTCATTGTGTGCATTACTGAGGGTGTACCACAACATGTTAGTTCTTCTTTTTGTTATGAAAATACTAATGCTAAACAAACCTACAGTATGTTTTTGTCTTTATCTTTAAGAATATGAAATTAATATATTTTATTTGATTTTTCTGAAAGAGAAAAGACCTGTTATTGAGTTTTAACAAATGATTTCAGGACATGGTACGAGTAAAGCACGCTTTGTTAAGACAAAATAAGTCCCGTTTAGTTGGTCCTAACTGTCCCGGAATAATTGCACCGGAGAAGTGTAAGATCGGTATCATGCCTGCCCAAATTCACAAGCTTGGATGCATTGGCGTTGTATCACGCTCTGGCACACTCACTTATGAAGCTTGCTATCAAACTACTGTGGTATGTAACATTATATAAATATATATTTTTATTCTCTTTATAGAGTTCATTATTAATATCATGAATGTAATTTGCACTAAAATTAGAATTAGTATTAAAACCAAAATTTAAACAATATGACAGCCATTATTATATGAAGAAATGACAGTTTTATTACACTATTATATTTTTAGTTTGTTTTTGTCGTTATTTTTAAGAAGCCGGCACATTCTAGGTTAAAAATTACTAATTCTTTATCTTAAATGCCCATACTTATGTATATATATCACAAATATGTTCTATTTACGGTTCACATTTGATAACTTTGGAATTTATTGTTTAATAAATTATTTAATTGTTTAAATTGATATACATGTCGTAACTGTTATGTATATATGTGTGTGTGTTACATATGCAATTGGAGATTTAAATCAATCTTGTATTTGTTTGTTTCATAAAGCTGCCTTTTTTTAAAATATTCCTTTAAGAAAATACTAATAGAAGGTGCAAAAAATAAAAAAACAACTGCATAATTACTATGACCAAAGATAATTGCAACTCTATTTTTGTACAAAGCGTAGACAAATATACAATTGTTGCTAAGACAAAATTCAATGTTAAATTTTTAAAATTCACAATTATGTTTACAACCCAGTAATTTTAATATCGGATAAAAGGGTGTTTAAAAAAAATATATCCATGTACAAGTGCACATACTAGTGTTCTTTATTTGAGTTATAATAAATAAAAACTGTTAAACTAAACTAATAGTATTGATATTTAATTATGACGTTATAAGTTGATAACATATAGACGTGAACATCATACTGCCTTATACATGTACATGTAGGTTTCACAAATTTAAAATGTTGAAAGTGATGTCACAGTTCTTATTCACATCCCAATTAGATAATTTTTATTGATAACATTTTCAAATATTGTCTCATGTGAAAAGAAAAGTGGACACTGATAAAATGTATGTGCATAGATAAGGAGCTATTTGTAAAGTCTGATGATTGATAAAACGTCTTTAGGGGATTATTTACTGTTTTCAGAAGACATATGTAGTGCTACTGTGAATAGTAACATACTATGTGTATAGATAAAAATAATAATGAGTTGACACAGGCATTGATAAGTAAAAGTTTGTTTCACCCGAGAATTGAATCCGGGATCTCTTTGTCACAGTATATTATAAAAATATTGAAATTCATATAGTAATTACAGAGAGATATATTGATATACATATGAAACAGCAGAGGTTCATGCGAAGTTTAGGCGAGTAAAGCCATATTCTGTGGGGCTATGTAGATTGATAAATTGGTTCATATATATATAATTAAGGGCTTTATAGAAAAACTGATGATGCTTAAAAGCACAATCTACCATCCAGAAGTAACTATTAGAAGTGGTACTAACCACTACTACAAGTAATCTCATTGATTTTGACACAACAATTAAAGTATATTTAATCTAATTTCAGGCTGGACTTGGACAGACACTCTGTGTTGGAATTGGAGGTGATCCGTTCAATGGAACAGATTTCATCGATAGCTTGGAAGTGTTCTTAAATGACCCTGAAACCAAGGGCATTGTATTGATTGGAGAAATCGGTGGAAATGCCGAAGAATTAGCTGCTGAATATCTAATTCAACATAATACGGTAAATAATTATGTTTATTAATATTTTTTTAATTATTGTCCTATAAGAGCTTATAGGTGATAATAATATTAAAAATATGTTTTTAACAATATAATGGGGGTCCAAGAATATCTAGTCATATTTTAATAGTTTTATAAAATCAGTGGTGTTACACTTCACTTCTATCTCCAAATATTTTCTTTTTACATTAATTATACAATATTTATTTAATTGATTTTAGCCAACTTTTTTCTGTTTGTCATGCTATGTTAAAATGGTGAATTTTTGATTTAACAATTTTTTTAATTTTTAATCTTAATTATTATTTTGCACTTTACAGTTTTTTTAAATTTGTTATAGTTATTATTATTTGTGTTTAAATTGTATTTTATTTGCACATTTATTAAAATAGGCGTTTTCGCTAGAGCCCGTAATACTTATAAAATATTGTTTTGTCTTTCAACAGAGCAAGAAGGTAAATGAAAGTGCATTCAACAAATTATGATCCAGAGAGGTTTAGCATGCCTTTTTTAAGATGCTTGTATATACTATGCCTGTAGATATCATGATTAGTCTAGATTCTTTTTCAGTTTTTCTCTTTTCATTTTATTTTTTTTTATACTAAATGGTTGGTTCTTTTCAAAAATATACATATATATTTATATCTTAAACTGTGTATTTAGTGACGGTTTTAACATAAACAAAAAATAATAATTGCGAATCTGTCATTGATGCGCAGAACTACGAATAAATACGCCATGAACCTTTTTGATATGAACGTTCTATGTTAAAATCGACATTAGGGACATAGATATGATATTTATTGGCTTTATTAAAAAAGGTTTTCTTTTAAAAAAATGATTCATTGTAACCATCCAGTTTATTACCGCTGTATGAAATTCATTCATTTGTAAAATAAATATTTTTTCTTTTGTCTGAAAATCAATTTAATCATCTATGAGATTGTGCATCTGTATCCTATTATGAACGTAGACTTCACATTTATGAATGTGTTTAGATGTAAACATAAAGTTATTCTCTCATGCATAAATCACTATTTAGCATGGTTTAATGTAGACAAATACATCAATCTCATATTACATTTTTAATCATTATTTAATTAGATTAGTTAATATCTGTTAATGCATTTTTACAGGGTCAGAAAGCTAAGCCTGTAGTATCATTTATTGCGGGTTTAACCGCCCCACCTGGTAGACGAATGGGGCATGCGGGTGCTATCATCTCAGGGGGAAAGGGAGGTGCCATGGATAAAATAAAAGCATTGGAGAAAGCTAATGTTATTGTTACACAATCCCCTGCAAAAATGGGAGCAGAGTTACTCAAAGAAATGAAACGATTAGAGATTGTTTAAACGGTCTTCTTAAAATTAATAAAGCATAGTCAGTTTATATAAATATTTATTATAACTCAAGCTTACTTTGTATAGGATTTTATTTAGAAATTATATGTTATTATAATTTATTAAACTTTTTGTTTCAATTAAGTCGAATTTTGAACTTTATTCTAAAGCTTTGACTGTATGAAATTGATATTTACTCTAAATGTTCTTGTTCTTCACTTTAAAATTGTTGGTAGATGTACTCAGAGTAATGGTTGTTGCTGTTGTAATGTTGTGCTTCTAATAATAAATCTAAGAAAATAATAAATTGAAAATTATTACAGTATTTCAATTAAATACCCAATGAAGCTCCTTCCTTTCGACAACGTTACACGGGGTCTAGTCTAGTCTTCTCAAGATTTAGCAAAGTGTTATCTACTTACACCTAAACTCCAACAGACTAGGTGTATTAGATTTGATATCATTAACTTGTCTCAGTGTATATTCAAAAGTATCCAAATATCGAACTCTGAATTTTTTGAAACTGTTTTCGTTTCATTATTGTTGCCTAATTTTAATGTTTAAAATTTCAAATATTTTTTAAAAGAGAAATTAACGAAGTTATTTTCATATTCTCCTATTTTGCTCTACCGACTTGCACTTAAACTGTTTTCGTTTGTATATTAACGTTTTTCGATAAAGACAGAGGGCGCTTCCGTCTATTGTCGCCGGAACGACCGTGTTTCTAATCTATATCAAACGCGTTATTATAGTCTTTGAGTCACTGGTGCGGGCGGGCGGTTCTCAAGTAGATCTATTTATTTTCATAGTTTCTTTTGTATTACCGTTAGTAAACAGTCCATGTTGTGAGTAAATAAATGTAAGAGTGATTTTAAAAAATGTGTCTGTGAAGTTGCGCTGGGTTCGTTTGTCGAAAATGTAAATAATTCATTAGCTTATAGTTGGTTGATGGGCTAGGTCGTGAGTCGCGGTCGCGGTCAAGTAAATTGTGTTCAATATAGTCGAGAACCTAATTGTATTAAGTCATGCTTCGATAATTTCACGAAAGAGTTGATCGCTTTCACTAACGAAATGAGTAATTGGGCGCGGAGGATGCATCGGCGGGCGGCTACATTAAGCAATGTTGTCACATCCTGCGGCCATCCTAGCACTCTTCCGTACCCTAGAAGACTAGAAAAAGTCAAATTTGGCGTTCCATTAAGCGAAGTATGCAAGGATGACATACCTGGACCATTGCTTGTAAGCGTTTATAATTTTCTTGCACAGATATGCTACCAAAATACTGGACTAAGTTAGTATTGATGAATGGCAATATTATTTTAAGGTGTTAATCCTGAAATTGAATAAAGAAGCACCATTGCGTCGTGATGTGTTCCGAGCTCCAGGCCACCAAGGTGCCATGAAGAAGCTTATACATTTCTTACAGACAGGCAGACTTGTCAATGTAGATAATTATTCAGTTTACACTATTGCCAGTGTTTTGAAGAAGTTTCTTAGGTATGTGAATGATAAACATTGGTTTATTTATGCACATAATAATCATTTTATTACTTATGTATTTGATGGAATGGTTTTACCTCACAGAAAGATTCCGGGTGGTGTTTTTGGTCGGGATGGTGAGATGCATCTCTTTGCCGCAGTTGAGTTGCCTGAGGAGCAACAAGTGGACACAATTAGACAGTGAGTTTATTGTATTATGATCATCTCTATATTTTCAGATACCCTGTATCTATTCTTTTAATTTGTTCACACCTTACTCTGTAATTCTATTTTCGATAAACGAAAATTCTCAAGTTCCAAACTTTTAATTTAAAAGGCTAACATTATATTAACCTTTGTTATTTGCTGGGCCTTAATATTTGTAGAATAAAATACAAGTTAAAATTATGTTGACATTTTATGTAATATAAAGTAAATTATGTAGTAAAGGCAGGAACTACATACATGTAAGTGTATATTAAATCTTTTTTCTATAGAAATATATTTTATACAATTACTAATAAGACAGAACACCACTATTTTGCATCTGAAAAAGGTTCAATGAAATCATCATAATAGAAAATTATATGAAATATTCAAGTTTTAAAATTATTCCAATTAGCACATTTTTAGTACATATGTAATACCCATTTTTGAGTAATTAATCATTTTTTCTATAAGTCAATTAATTTTGTATTTTTAATTTATCACTAATTGTTGATGACACTGGCAGTTAGTGCAATTGTAATAAACTTAATAAAATGAAAATAGATAAGTAAAAGCTCGAAATTTATTAAAAAATATATTTTTAAAAAGAGTGCTACAATACATTGATATCAACATAACAATAATTACATGTTACGAGATATGTGATTATGTCATGCTTGGATAGAGGACATATGGTTAATGTTGCATGAATCCATTGTTGGGAGTAACGTGACACTGGCCACTTCCATTGTGTATGACCTCTACTAAGACCTCTGCTAACTCTTAATTTAGGAGTTGACATTTTTAAGATCTGTACAAATAACTTACATAGGTTAAACAGCTAAATTTTGGTTACAATCTCTAATAGTAAATTGGAAGGTGTCGACCCAAGTTGCTAATGTTAATCAACATATTTAATCATCAGTAAATATTAAGCCACAAAAGAAATATTTTAGATGTCACGGTTTTGGTCGTGTAAGGTTTCGTTCATACAAATTATATTTCTGAAATGTCATAGTAGGAAACTTTAAATTCACAATTGATCAGAACAATGATTGCTTACGTTATACATAATTTTTATAGCTGCCTACAACTTAACAATACTTGTATGAGAGATCAAAATTGATTTTCATTGTTTAGATTTCCATTAAAAAAGAAATCAATCTAAATTTGATATGCCTTCGTTAGTTTTATGCTAATAATTAATTTATTATTGTTTTAGTATTAGGTTTAATATCGAATCAATCAAACGACCACAATCGAAAAATAAATTCGTAATGTGATATCATAGTATTGTACTAGAAATTACGTTACAATAATCCAATACATATTATGTGATTTTTCTTTTAGATTTCTATTAGATTATTATAGGTCGATCTACAATCCGTTGAGAACGAAAGCAATGCGTTATATCGACATGTGCAAAAAAGTCAATGAAACATGCGTACAATTGAATTTACTATTCCTGGGAACAAATTCTGCCATGTGTTTACGATTGAGTAATATTATGTGAACAAATTAGTGCCAGTTAGCCAGCAGTGCCAGTACAATGAGTTCTTTGTGCGTGTTACATTTTAGCTAATCTTATTTATTCCTAGAATATTTTAATTCAATACGTAACGGTATGAGTTCTTATTAAAATTAGTTAGTGATAGGAAAACGTAAAAATTATTATTAAATATTTATATATACATGATAAAACTAGTAGTCGACGTTGAACTTCCTTATGCGTGTATGTTCAGTTAGATAGATGAAATTGTTGATTATAAACTTAAGCCCGTTATAAACTTGTCTTTTTTTAAAAAATTGGCACAATTTAGAAAAAAAAATTTTAAAATTTTTACATTTAGTGAATCCTGGGGTCCTCAACTAAAGCGTAACTGTTTTGTATAATATTTTTCCATACAATTGAAATGTATTATAAATAATAAAACATATTTAATACCTTGTTATATATATTTACCGACTTCTCTACAATGACAATAATTTAGTCAAATAATATAAAAATATAATATTGATAAAGCTAATTTTGAGTCAGATGTTGTTGTTTTTTGCCATATCTAACAATGCCATTATAATTTTGCCCTTGAACTTAATAAGGTTATTTGCATTTGTGGTTACATTGAGAGGTACTTCCGTTCTAGTTTAATTTCTCGGTATTGTGATATCGATGCTTTGAAGGCGGAGTACTCGCTTCTAAAACCCTTGATAGTTTTCCTCAAATAAGCACTAATTTTTGAAGTAGTGATATTCTTTACTATAAATGAAGCCATTAGCAACTTTTCGTTATAAGTCGTAATTAGTTATTATATTTATAAAATTATTATACCAGTAATAATAAAGTAATAATAAATATAGTCCTTTCAAAATAAAATTTTAAATTTTTCTCAATTTCGAATTCTTTATTTTTCTCAGGATATAATAATAAAACAATTGATTTTTCTTCTTTTAGTTAGTTTTAATGTATTCATTGCGTTTTCTCTTTTCAGATTACTATTGGAGCTGCCAGTGTGCACTCAAAGACTGTTGGTACTGCTGTTCGGGACATTCCGTGTGATGGCTTCTAACGCTGAGAAAGCAGGTAATAAAAAAATATGTATAGGTACATTAAAATACCTAATTAATGGATATTTTATATGTATATCTATTTATC
The DNA here is from genome assembly GCA_028551675.1 of Tineola bisselliella. Lineage (NCBI taxonomy): Eukaryota > Metazoa > Arthropoda > Insecta > Lepidoptera > Tineidae > Tineola > Tineola bisselliella. The sequence goes on from JAPWLS010000611.1 coordinate 28,999, forward strand.
TAAAAATTTTAATTAGATTTGAATAATTAGTCCAGGAAACGTCTGGTGCTACGTCTATTCTGTCTATTTTGAGCTGTACATGAGTATAAGTAGTGTAGTACATCACTAGCTCTCACTGTCCCGGCTTTTTATTTACTAATATCTATGATAAATTTTTTTTTTTCAAATTATGTTAATTGTCTACATATAAACAATTTTTTTATACTATCCAATGAATATTTTTAACGTATAAAAACAAGTGACAGTCCATTGGTCATATTTTGTTGGAAATTAATTTTTGCCAATTACTTAGAGCGTGCGTGGGCGACGCTCGTTAATTAGTGATGCAACGCACACATTCATTGTTATATTGTGTAACTTATGTTAATCTTGTACACTCACTGAATTAGTTGGCTCATGTTTTTTATTGATGTCCATGTAGGGTTGGCAACACTATATAGATAAAGTATTTGAATTTATTAATATTTATTAAAACAAGTTTGTTTACGTAGTCTTTTATTATATGTGATAAGGTTTTTTTTTTGTTATATACGTGATTGTAATTGTTAAGTTGAGTTTTAATAAAAAATCTTCAAATAACGTATTGATTTATTTTCATTGGTCAATAGACAGCGCATTCGGTTTGCAGGAGATTTCTAAAGTTGATAGAATAATGTATAACGATTGAACAAAGTTATCGATTAATGAAAATAAGCCCTACGTTGATACTTTAGTAGTCAGTGATTAGATATTATTAAAAAATGTAAAAAGTATTTAATTACCAACCCTAGAATGCAATAACAAATGTCTAATGCTCTTTTGTGAGTACATTGTCCGATGTATTTTTTTGTTCATCTTTTTCATACAAAACTGTCGTTGTTCGCGTAAATGGTGTGTGTTTTGTAAATAACTTTCTTCGTGCACATGTTTTGGTTCGCGAGTATGCGAGGCGTGCGAACGAACGCGATAATTGAATATTCCGCGAAATAGGAACAATATGTGCATGCGACTATTGTTATGAGAAATGCTATCATTATGCTTTGGATTACTATTTATGTAATATGTATTTAATTATGCAACGTATATTAAATTATAATCCAGTCAATTTTGAAATCTATAATGACAGGTGGACAGCGGAGGTAAATCGTATAGAGGCGGTAATTAACCCCGTCTATAGCCATCTATACCCGTGCCACCACACAGTTGGGATACTCATAGTTGTAACCCGCAAACGTAATCAACCAATGAGCGTATCGCACATCAAGTCTTATTAGTCCGTTACGCTATTATATAGAAAACATTACATTATTTGATAAAGCTTGAGATCTTTTTCCTCTCTTTTTAATCAATACGTTGGAGGCTATCCATCGTGATCGTCAATTATTTATTATTAAAGCCGGTATCCGGAACACTTAATATTAGTTATTTAATTTACTATTTATTTGTTTTTTTTTTTCCAGGTACCGGTATGACTTCGGAGGCTCTCGGCGTATCAGTGGCGCCGTCGTTTTTCCACTCGTGCGTTTCTGATGGCAAAACTGCGACCATGGAGGATGTGCAACGATTTAAGGTTAATATTATTTTATAAAACATCATAGTCAGTTCGATGTGTTAGCCAAATTGAAGTGAGCTTTGACTTATGCAATACGAAATTGTAAATCTTAGCTTCTATTGTGAGAGTTTTTGTTGTAAAATTCGAGATATACGAATGGCACCTTTAAAGATGATGACTAATATAAGCAAACTGTTGAGCAACATTTATGTAAATATACTATAGATATAATAACGTGATTTATTGTTTATTTGCTTCATAAAAGACTTCTGCAAATGTTTGTTGTTTATTTAGTTTTTGTCTTTTGTTAGTCACCTTTCTTATGTACCTACAAATGTATGAAATTCTCAACCTACGAAGGTTTCAAATAAAATCACTGCTATATTTTACGTAAGGATAAAGATACAGATTCTTGAGTACGAGTTTTATATTGAAGCGCTCAGTTTTCATTTTGAATGCAATATACAAAATATTTCAAAGTATTCCAAAGAATAACCATGGCAAATAATTAAGAGAGTAATTAACGAACAAAATCACAGCTGTTTATCACTTATTATTAGAATTGGGACAAAAATTACAGTTATTAAGAATTACAGTGATTTGGATACAGTGATGCTATTCCTTAAGTTCGCCTTTTGTGTTTACTTTGTATGTTTGTGGAAAATGTAGTCCCATTTATATATTTTTTATTAAATTCTCTATGAAATATTATCGTGTTATTATGTCTATATTAATTGTAAATAGTTGTTATTATGTGTTTTACTAACATTATCTAAAACATGCGGCCACAGGCTGAAGTCTCTGTGAGTATGGATTTAGAGTTATAATGAATTTTAATTATTTTACAATTCCTAGTTTTAATTTGGTCTAGATTTTATCACTCGTTTATTTAATAGTCTTTTTTTATGCCTTAATTCCTTTTGACATATTATTGGTAGCTTTCTATGCACATTTTATAATTGCAAATATAGATATTTATCTATTTGTCAACACGTGTAGACGATGGGTCACCGCTTTTTATTTCACATTTAGAATGTAATTAAAGAAATCTTGCAACATTAACTTGCATTTATAGTGAACCTTTATAATCTGTAACTATTATGGCGACATGTTTACATGTTACAGCCACGTCACCATAATGTGGAACTTTTTGTCACCGAAGGGGGGCTGCTCAGGCGCACGAACTTCGGACGTTCCCTACTCAGGAACAATTACGGTTCCGTTATCATTCACGAAATCAAGGATTTGACAGCGACAACATGACGGATAGTCAGCCCAGGGATTATTTTATGAACATTTGACAGGACTTTACTGGTTTATATGTCAAAATTCATGTGATACAGAGGTGACGGCCGTATCACGAACCTTCGGATATGCCTGAGTAGCCCCCCTGTAACTATAGTGGGCGGTTAAATAGCTCTTACTAGTACATATGTTGATAATAACATTATAAATCATATTAAACAGTGTCATGTCCTGTTTTTAACTGGTTCTCGGAATTGAGTTCAGTTAAGCCTTTTATTAGATTAGAATTTATCTTTGTTTTAAAGTAATTTTATGTTAGCGACATTGTTTGAATTAAAATGAGGTAGAGGCTTTTTCTTAATAATTAATGATTTGATATTTGTAGTGTTTGTTTCTATTTTTATATTTAGAGCGCCTGTTGCTCGGAGGTATCGGGTTCGATTCCCAGACGAAATAAGTGTTCTGGGTTTGAGTACGGTACATTTTAATATTTAGTAACTTTGGTAGGTATGCTTTTTAAATAAAATGTATATTTTATATAAGTAAGTAGTCTAGTTTTATTTATAGAATTGATTTTTTATATAGGAATAATAATTTAACGTTTATATCAAACAGGTGGCTACAAAGATAATGCGACAACTCATCGAGCAGTTTAGTGCGGGCGACCTGTTCGGACGCGACAACTACGAGTTCTATGCGCGAGTCACGGGCAGGATACTCCGCGTGCGTGATGAATGGATATGCTCGTTCCGTGATCCACCACCGCCGAGACATCGGCTGGATCAGGAGGCCTATGCACGTATGTGTTTCGATTTGTTTTATGCTTGCCTTAAACTGTGCTAAGAACGAAGGATATTTAATTAGTTTAGGTTTTTGTTATTTATTATCGTTTTCTCTCTCTTTTTTTTAAATATTTATTTAAAATAAATTTAATTAGGATGGTATTTGTAATATTTATTGCAGATACGCACGCACACACACACACACACTTACATTTGTTATTATTATTATTATTATTTATATAAATACATTTTGGTATTAATGTATGGAAGAGCACTATCTACAGAAATACAGTCCTTGGATTAGTTCTGTAGATAGAGCAATATTGTATATAGGGCTTTGTTTTTAATTAAATAAAGATGATTATTATTATTAAATCTGTCATTTTGACAGCTTTATAGTGTCACCGCGACCGACGCTTAGTGCTGGTGTTATATTACTATGTGAAACTCATAAAGTATTATCTTGCATAGAACCTAGTACTCTCTTGGTGTGTATTTACTGCTTGCCAAATTTCTATGAAAAGTGGTTTGTTTTAGGACAATTTTCGTTGGAGGCTGAAAAGACATGGCTGCAGTGCGAGTGTGACCGCTGGGGCAACAAATATAATTTAGAAAGTGAGCTATTACTTTTTATATATATTTTTATTATTCAATATTAAAATAATAATTGTATATGACTGTACTCTGTTTGGTGTTATGTTGACTGTACATTAGAGGAGTCTCTACTCTATATTTAAAATAAAAATGACTATCACGATGACGTTTTGGTCAATTCGTTGAATGTATCTACAAAATGTTTTACAGGTCGTTTGAAAGAAAATCGTTTAAGTTGCTAAAATTTGAAAATAATATTGTAAATAGAAGTTATTTTAATTTGTTAGTTTTATTTTATTGGTGAGTTTCAAATGTTGTGTTTCTTCTTTTTTCGGGAGTGGGAATTTTCGTGTCACTCTTTTAATGAGTTTTATTATAATCACTGTAATTGCACATGTTGGTGACGTAAGCAAAATGCATTTTAACTATTTCATTGTAAGGTTACTTTATGTAATGTTTTGAAGGCTGTGGCCTCGTTACGACCACGAGGGTTATGAAGCTCTCAAAACGGACACTATGAAATTAATTATAATTGTACGAATATCTTCAAATCTCTATTTCAATAATTTATTAAATGTTGAATAAATTATTATTATTACTGTGTATTTCTAGTTTTTAGTATTTATCTATTTTAAAATGTAGTTTAGTGGTATTTAGTGTTTGTTTTATATTGTAACTATTTCACCTTTGACAGTCGAGTTATACAAGTACAATTCTAATAGTTGTTCTTTTTTTAATAGGTCTCTCAAAATCGGAGGAATGTCAGTCTATGCCAGCGTTGGGAGGCACAGGGATAACTGGCGCGAGTGGGGTTTTAGGTCTCGGTGTAATACCCGAACACAGCCTCTTAGATTCGTGCACTAGGCTGTCTATCTCACTTGAAGAGAGTGTGTTTAAGGTATTTTGTTTAATATTTTAATATACATCGGGCAGGCTCGTGGCATAGCGGTTACCATGCCAACCTGTTGCATGGAGCTCCTTGGTTTGATTATTGGTTGAAACAAATGATTTGTTTGGTCATAGCTAGTGGGAGTATTGTATATGTAAGTAGAAAGAGCTATGAATTGAATTGGTGGATGGATAGAAAAAAATGAACAAAATTTTTAATTTTTCTTTTTGCAATGTCTATACTAAGGTTTAGTTTAAATTATGAGCGACTAAAGTACTAACTAATATAACAAAGTTTCATTGGTACAGTCTCAGATTTCTTTGATAGTTTAGGTAGGATTTTGATAGGAAGACTCTTCTTTGATGTGATTGGCAAAATTTTTATTATTAAAGTCAACTGTTTTACATGCTAACCCAAATTGAGTATGGTATATAAGTTTCTGTCTACACTTGAGATGTAATTAATTTCAGGTATCAGTCAGTTCTTCGTCGCAGTCCTCACGGAGTAACTCCAGTCCTCATATGACTTTAGAGGAATTGAGAGCCATTAACAAATACGCGGAAAGCACCAAAAGTCTTTCGTATCTGCCGCAGGTATGTCACTATTACTATTATTTATTCTTGATATACTGTTGATATATTTGACCGCCTTATTCTTAATATAATTTCCGGCAAATAACTATAGCATAAATTGGATGTAGAGGCTACACTTTTGCTGACGATGGACTGCCTTGATAAGTATGTGACACAAGTTGTATAAGAAATATATGCACTACTTTATATGAACAAAATTAGTCATATGCTGTATTTTGTACAAATTATGTTTGTCGTGCTTCTCTATTATATTTAACTTGATGGTTTCTGTATATTTGTTTTTTAAATTGGACTATTCTTATATTTCCGTATTCTAAATCTGTCACCATAAGTATGTGTTTAATTTTCGGTTAATGCTCTGGTTTGCTTTCGGTAACGTTAATATAAATCTTTTTTGTTGTGAGTAAGAATAAGGCGGCTAATAATATTAATAAAATAAATATCGGACGTCGTAATGTTAATATTATTTTATATTTTTAGTTCTTATATTTAGTTCTTTTCTACTCTTCTATTGAAAAGTTTATTATTTCTTATTAATTCTTTTATTTTTACTCTTACTTGTTTGAATAATGAAGGAATTGAAGCATTGACAAGATTCTCACTATGATTGATTATATATCGCGTTTGTTTTGATTATTTCAATTTGCCGTTGTAATTATTTTGATTTATATATTGAAAATTTCATTATTCAGACAGTGTTCGCGTTTTATAGTTGGTTTTGTTGTTTTCAATACAATAATTTGAATTTAAATTCTTTTTAATGAACATACAAAGTGGCTCTTTTTCATATTCTAGCGCTCACGAAAAGGACGTGTGTTTTTCTGAAATGGTGATGAGGCTATTTTCTCAATTTATACACCTACCCTCAACCACAATTAGTGTTTTTACTTTGTCTGCTGTCTGTCCCCCTTTATTTATTTACCCCGTTGACTAACTTTAATATGCTTAGATAAATACATCTTTACGAGTTTAATATTGAAATAATATATACGAATTCATATCATTTTTAAAACAAGTCGATAAGATCGTTATCCAGAGCCTTAAGTATGAGTTTCATTTCTTCTATGTATCCTCAATTATCCTATTTTTAGGTAAAATATATAGTTCTTGCTTTAAATTGTACAGGTTTCTGGATTATAAGGTTGTTTTTTTTTAAAGAAATTTTCTATGGAAGGAGTGATCTCGCTGTTTAATTACGTTTTGTTTTTTGAAGACAAAACAGCTTGGTTTATAAAAAGTTAATATTCGTTATGATTAATAAGGAATATTTGTTTTTTCATTTAAACGAATCTTATCGACGACTAATGGACGCTAGTAGTAGTGGACGTAGTCCGTTGAGTCGCGAAGGTAATTTGTGTAGAGATGTATTTATTTATGACTAACTTGTTACCCTCTTCATATGAGTTGAGTAATACATTCTTTCCTGATAATATTCTCATACGTTCCACGAGACAATCGCTATTTCATTGGATGGACGCTAGTGTAGTTCCGAATTCACTCACAATCATACAAAACGGCTTGAAGCAAATTCGTTCGAGAGTTCAGAGTAAACTCGCGTTGTCTCTCCGAACTGAATTGAGTCTGATGTGTTTCTTACTCATATGGAAATCCTTAAAATGTATAAACATACACCATTTGTAATTTATATACAGAAAAAAAAATTAAATTATAAGATAAGTATTTTGTGAGGTTTAATTGGGTTATTTTAATTTATGAGATGACGCTTCGAAACTTTGTGGCTGCAAACTTGGCGGCTGCAAAGGTTTCGAAACATCGGGTTAAATAAATATTTAATACATTTGGTGTATGTTGGATAATTTCACATAAATTGCATGGAAGATTTCTGTTTTCTTCTCGTAAAATAATACTAAAAATATAAATAATACGTAGGTTTGTGTGTGTTTAGTTTTTTTATTTGATAAAAAAGAATTAGATGATTTCGCAGCTGTTTTTGTTCGCAAGGACATTTTTTTTGTGTTAACATAATTTGTGAGTGGTTGAAAGTTTCAATTGGTAATTACAATAATACACTGGGGTGTTTTCATAGACTTCAGGAATCAGAGACTTGGTACTTGTTAATTGTAAGTTTTGTCTCTTACTTCGGAAGTCTACTTGTACCGGTTGCACACAAACACTCGGCTTTGGGCGTCACTGGTGGAAGTTTGCACTGGTTGTAGCAGTTCTAAATACAAAGTGATGTCCAGGAAACTTTAATTCATACATTTTTAACATCTGCCCATATCATTCATTGGAGGTGTAGGAATGTGGATTTCATGACTAATTACTTAATCATTTTCTGGGAAACTAATTCATTATTTCATTAATAATAAAGTTTATGGATAAATATTGTAGCAATTAGTGTAAACGTCTAGACCATCTAGATTAAAATCTCCCTTAAATGTTGTAACATCCCCTAAATAAGTAAGATGAAAATGAGAAGTTGGCGTTGAAGACAATTGGATAACCTGATGCGTAGGTTCACGAGCGACAACGTGCGCGCATGAGGACTCGGTCGGAGTGGTTTCTGCAGCCCGCGACTTCGCTCGAGCAGCCTCGCGTCCGCGCCGGTACGCCGTCTTGTGACCCGCGGGCGTCCTGTGACCCCCGTGCGGCCCGTGTGACCCGTGCTCCCTCCCCCGAGAGCACGCCGCTGAGGCTGCTAGTCGCCTGCTTAGAGTTTTTGTTCTGAACCCCTTGCACCGGTACTGTTTCATGATGTCTGCTCGCTTGTGGTGGACGGTGCTCGGTGGGTTATCGCACGGATTTTGTTCTCCAATTTTTACTTTACAAAGTGGATGAGTTGAAGCAATATTGATGTTTCAAGATCTCTCAATATAATAAATTTGTTAACTACAAAGGGAAAATTTGGGAATTAAATCTTGCTTGCTATACATGTTTTTTTTATGTTATCACGTTGTTTTGGTGTTTGCTCGTCTGTTTGCTTCATGTTGTTCGTTCATCCGGCTTGATCACACGCATGACACGCTTTTCAATGTTCCTTATTATTAGTTATATTAACATATTTGATTCGTCATAATATTTCAGCACAACTGTTGTATTTTATACAAAATATGTAGGTGCAATATTGGCATGTGTCAGTTGAAAACGCATAAATTATATTACAAATAATACTTTATATTTTTTGTAAAAAGGGAATGCCTCAAAAATGTTATTCTATATTTTATTTGTCATGTAAATAAAGAATGCTTGTTTAAATTTTTAAACAATAATTATGCAAATTATTTAGTAATAGTTCTATTTTATTATGTAAATATATTTTTTTATACAAGTAACATTAAAGAATTGGCATTATCATTGTTAATAGAAACATTCATAATTGTTTTAATAATTTTGTTATTTAAAAAAATATAATAAATGAGAGCTTTCAGCCAGTAATAGTAAATAATAAAAGCTGTTTGCTTTGTGTCGATTCTTGATGTTTTAATAAAATGCAAAATATTATTTATTTACATTGACGAATACCCATGGAATATTTAAAACAAATACTAAGAAAGAATTTGAATGACTTTTTGCGTATTACAATCGCAATTATTTTTGACAGTAAGTCAAAAAAGTCATTTAAATAAATAAAATCATGGTTGGGAATAACCTGACAACATTAACAAGAAATTAATTAGTACATTATAATATTAATGAATTTTATTCGTCAATGTATTATAATTTTTTAAATATAGCCGTAAAGTTACTAGTTCAATGTTTCATATTTGTAAAATAATTTAGCTTTTTAGTGGTGAATACGCGTGGGAATAATTTTAATAATTACATGCGTATTTGTCAAATTTGGGACGAATTTTAATATAAACGATACTAGCTTTAGTCTAAATTTTAATTCATACATAAAATATTTATATTACATGTCTATGCGTCTATATAAATATATTTTATTCCTCGAATATTTGGCTATTATATAGCTATAAAAAACATTTTTTTATAGACACGTCTATAAATGGTTTAAATATTAATAATATTAAAATTTGTCCCTAATTTTAGAAGCAATTAACATTTCTATTAAAATTGTAAATTAATATTTTATTTATGAATACTTGGGCAGGTGCAGAGCGTAGGAGCTCAAGGCGTAGGTCCAGGCGCGTCAAGGGCCCGTTGTGCGGGAACGGTGCTGCCTGTCGAGCCCTTACACACTCCGACACTGAAATCCCGCTCTCTCTCCAGTCTCGTAAAGTGACCGCCTGACCCGAGCACGCGCAGCGGTCCACTCTCAGCCTCTACCATTTCGATTTATTATAATCGATTGTTCGAATTTTAGTATTCGATCATTTGAATTATGGTATTCGGATTCGAATATTCGAAGTGTTCGGCTGTAAATGTGTTGACTAGGGCTGCGTTTTTATGGAATTTTCATAGGAATTTATAGAATTAAATGGACTACTTTTTTCGGCTTAATATTGTCTATACTGAATCTCTATTATTCGATCTTTTTGAAACACTCGTTTAATGAAATTCAGATATATCGTATGTTTGGGAATTGGTTTATTAACCAATATGGCTCGTGTTTTAGCCAATCAGAGACTATAATAAATATAAGAAACGATTGCTATTGGTAATTTTTTATAATTAGCCAATTACAATTTATATACACTTTATTATTAGAGTAGTACTTGTGACATTTATTAATTGTAGTAAATTTACAAAATTTCTTAAGAACAATTTAATAATTCTCATTTTGTAATATTGTTACCAAAGGAGTTTAAATGTGATCTGATGAACAAACTTTATTAAATTTAATATATATTTAGAAAAATATATTATTTCTTCATAATAGACTGGATGTTTGCGTCGTGCCATCTTATATACCTAAAAGTTAATTAATGAGCTTTCGGAAATTAATGTGTGATCTAGGGGCGGCTTTGTTATAAAGGGTGCTTAATTTATACGGGGTTGTGTTTACTGCGCCTCCTGAATTAGGCACTCTATATAATAACGGGTTGGAAACTGTTTATAACGGCCCTAAGAGGCTTTAGAAATTTTTTTTTATTAAAATATCATGAGCGTTTCGTTGTAACTTGTGGCAGCCTTATGTTATTATTAGGGGTGCATTTGTAACTTGTTTGAATAAGGCTGAATGGTTAGTTGTTATAATTATTCTAAACATTCCTTATAAATTCAAAATTAGAGTATTTATAGGCAAGTCTATACGCGTCTATAAATGTATATATACTCGTCTATAAATAGTCTAATTAAGAGTTATTTAATCGTATAAATCTAAGACATTCTGTTTCTTGTAACGATTTTTCTATATAGACTAGTGTTGTTAGGGGAAGTCATTTTTTTATTCGTATATATTTATGAAAGTTTAGACTTAATTCTTGTATTTTCTATATGAATGTTTAATGTAGTAGAGTTTATAATGGTCTAAAAAATTTGAATTTTGCTCTTGATATTTATATTTAAAAAAAGGAAAAAAAACAACACGCATTTATGTAGAGTTTTGACTTTTTCTTAGTTTAAAATTTTCACCAAAATTTTTAGGCGAATTTAATATCAGGGTTGGAATGAGAACATCTTCCTTTTTGATGACATGTTTGTTTGCCACGAATATGAATTAATGCAAGACTGACATAATATTTTTTTCTTTAATTTGTATTATTAAATCAATTTTTCTATTAGTGAACAATTTCATGCTAAGGCGGGTGAGTCCGCTTTCATATACCGGTCAAATGACTGCGCAGTATAAAACTATTATAACTTTAGAATTAATTTTGGTCAATTGACCGCTCCTCCTTTAATAGTGTTAAATGGTAATTGCTGACATCGATCCCATAATGAAAGATTTATATTTAATTTCTAAAGGTGCTAGATTAGATTCTGGTTAAAATTATTGTTAAACAAATTATCTATATTTTAGATATGTATTTTGAATGAAAAATGAATTGAAAGCAACGAATCATTTTTATTATATTTAAAAAACCTAAAATCGCTTTCACTCGGTAATGAGTGAATTTTGTTGTTACAATTTGGTATTAAATATAAATTCGTTTCGTTATTTCGTTGTGAAAATTCGTAGTATTTTTTTTATATATAAATGTGCAGACGATGGATTGTGATGGGATTTCCGCAACATTGAGTGTTCTCAGTTCAACTCAGTGTTGCCATAGTAACATTGCACTTGTCATATGTTTTTAAGGGAAACATGATCGAATTTTTCTATACATTTTGAAATTTATCTCAACTAAGCTAAGCTATTCTACTCTCAGTCGACAAAAGGTAGGTTACATATTTTTTCTTTAACGTCAATACCGCTTTCTAGAATCTCAATACGTGATTCGGAATTAACGTTTTTTTTTTTAATTTTTCAAGACTTTACATGCATTTAACTTTAATTTAAGTAATTTATATAAATTGGCTCTGTTTATTTTAGTACCTATTATTTATTTTGCCTAATGAAGCTCAAATATTTTGTGTTTAGTGTCTAATTGTGGCCATATTTCCGCTCTTTGAATAAACGTTGAGGTCTTTTGGTTATTTACATATCGAATTAACAGTTTATGATAATTGTTTTATAATAATAATTTTTCTTTATCATTTCTTATTGACATGTTCTTCAATATCTGAATAATAAAAAAAACTTACTTTGATGTAATTTTTTTTTGTTTGTTTGAAGTCATCATCGAAGTAAATTTAAATTATTTACGAACGCGATAGTTGAATTTGTTAATATTAAAATCGACACAGGATGGAGCACCGCATAGAAGTTACCGAGAGGTTCCCACAATTCGAGTAAGAAAATACATACAAATTGTCTCTCAGGCCGCACGTTTTGCTTTATTAGTCTATGGTGAGATAGGTACGTGTTATTTAGTAATCTATTCTTTTTGTATTAAATAATAAAATATATGGCTATAACTGTTGTCTTGGATAATATACGTCCAAGTTCTTGTGTTCATTGTATGTATGTGTTAGATTTAGAAGTTTGAATGTTTTCTATGTATATAAACAAAAGTTATATTATTATATGTTGCATATTCTATAACAAATATAGTGTCGTTGTAACAAGAAACGTACACTGGCGTTCAAATAAATTGGGTCACCTTCGTAATTCGCTACAAAAAAAATCTACTAATCAAAGATATTTAACTAATTTAAAAGAAATCAGAGTTGCTTTTTTTTGCAGAATTGTTTGCGAGTAATTTTGTGAGTACAAGGATATTTGATTCGCGTTTGTAAATACAAAAATGAATTATTTAACTTTGTATAAGGGATTTGTAAAATAGTTTTATTGATAGAACATTGTCGACCGGCAATTTTAGTGAAAATTTATCTCTGGCACCGGCGAAAACAACGTACCACTAGTATACTCCTGGCCGGTCAGCAACATTCGACTATTAAAACACGAGTTAACTCGTAGCCGGTTAACAATGTCACACTTTAGTTAAATACGTGTTCATTGTAATATAGTAATTCGAATTTACTTAAGTGATCCAATTTTTTTTCACGCCAGTATAATTATATATTATTAGCGTTAGTTAGTTAATCGAACAAATCGTCCCAGTTTTGTTTTTTTATTATTATACTTTTAAGAAAGATTTGATTTACTTGTAAAAGACTGTTCTTTTTTTTGTTCTTATTTTAAATTAATTAAAAATTATAGTTTAAGACATCTTTAGCGGTTCTATTATGAGTTCGTTTTTTAATTTGTCACGAACTTATGTACTGAATTGTAAATTATTTTTGCTCATTATTATTATTATTACTATTAAGTGTGATCACAAATAAAGCCGAATAAACCATTTGTCTGTCTCGCTATAGTGTATCAAGAATTTTGAGGTTGTAAATCTAATAAGAAACTTTATATACTGGAAGGAGGGACTCATATGTAGATGTGAGAGAAAAAAGTGTCAAGTAGACTTAGAATAAATAGGCTTTAGAAAGAAACACATTATTAAAATAGTGTAAGGCCGATTGCTGTTCATAACTTTTTTATAAGTCTAATAAAAGTGATGAAAGAATAATTCGATATACTTATTATCCTGATTATCGGATCTGCAATCACTTTGTTTCTTTATAAGGGTCGTGCTATAGCGCGTCGGTTGAATGTGAATTCGGCATCATTCCACCGATTTCAAAGTATTTGATCAAAAAATCTATTGCATTTTTTTTTTTGTTTAGTTATTAATTGATGATTATAAAAATGACGTTTAAAAAGCGTTAACCAAAATCCTTGCTCGCTCGCACTTGAAGGCGTAGATGTAAGGTCTCTCAAATTTCGAATAACATAAAGTCCTCTAAGTGCGAGAGAGATGCAAGATTTTCATATAAATATAGTTACATTGAGCTAAATATATTAGAAGAGCTAGAATATGAAGACACGGCGTAACAGTTTTCATTAATAGTGTAAAAAGTAGAATAGAATAATGAAATATGCAGATTAATAAAAGAATTCAAATAAAATCAATTATCCCTTTTAAAGACAGAATTAGTTCATGATCTTTCCTATCTTCTCTAATATATATAACTCAATGGTTATTTACTAATTTAAAGCACTTATTGTGTGTTAGTACTATTGTTTGTTAATATTTCATGAATTTATATTGTTAACATTTGTTTTGTTCGTTTTGATACTCAGTACGTTTAGGGCTGAACGCCCACAGAGGCGTGTTGTGATGTTCGTCATCAGCCAACGATTTTATTCTATTTGCCATGATTGGGGATAGCTGGGTATTGCAAGAATTGTCACTAACCTTAGCTTAATACCAGTTAGTTCAAATAAACCTTGTTCAATGATTACAAAGCACCTCAGTGAGCAGTTAGATTCTAATTGAAATGTGTGAATTTCAATAAATTGTTTTTTTTTTTTCACTATTAAATGTAAGTAATATGAAATTTATTGTTTTGTTTATGTAATTAATATTAAGTTAATTCTAAATGCGGTTTAATATTTTGTATATTTAAATTTCGGTTTATTTATTTATTTGTCACCTTATTTGCACATTTCGTTTTCTGCACGATTATTTACGTTAAAGGAAACACCATGAAATAAATACAACATTATATTATTCAAATACTATAATTTGTTTTTATTTATTAAAAAATATACCTATCTTATATTACACAATCATAAAATTGATTAATAAATTCGATTTAAAGTTATAATAACAATAATAAAAACGCATAATAAATATAACATGAAGTTTAAAAAGATATATTTAAGTTTTTAATTGCTATAATGGTTAGTTTAAATCCGTTCTGTAATTTTGTGAAATAATATAATTTCACAGCCTTTGATTTTCATTTGAATTAAAGTAAAATTATATATTATTGGTACTTTTCCACAAGTTTTTTGACTAAGTCGATACATTTTTAGTAATTTTATGTACTATTCTTTGTCATTTTATATAAACATTTCTTTTAAAAATTTTTTTACAGAAAAGCTCTGAAATAGCACGAATTAAAAATTTATTACTTTATTGAATGCAGCATTTCTATTTTCCTAATAGAATTGTCAATTTTAACCAGAATTGAATACTTTAGCAATGGAAAAGTGTACACTGTACTACACATACTCTACATTTCCTAGAGTCAAGAATTAAATCATTATCTCTTTCCCCTGTACATATACTTTTATTATATTTCTATCGTCGCCAAGATAAATAAATCTTTGTAATAAATGTTCTATATATTCTTGTTCATTGTCAGCCACAGAGTAATCCTGTTGGTCAATTGGTCCATCACTTTTGTAGACATCAATTAAAAGTGCGTCTAACTCCTTCCCAATATCGAAACTTCCTACTTTGTCCTCCAAGTTTAATGCTGAAATTATAATTGAAGAGAATATTATTGTAGGACGCCACATAAATTCTTTTAAATTAGTCAAATCGTGTTTAATATATAATTTACTATGACTACTTTTAATAAATATTAAAGAGGCAACAAAATTACTGACCTTTAGCTCCGCCCAGTGTGGCTAGATAAAACGCTTCCTTCCAACTTATAATAGTGTTACCGAGTGCTCCAGTTAACTTTAAATGCACCGACACATCCATTGCACGGCGAATTGCATCCAAAATTGATGCACTATCACCACCTGACACATCTAGAATATACAAATATATTAGACACAAAGAAGTTTTTATTTATCATATTATTTAATATTAAAAAAATATACCAGTTCCAAGCCCTACAGTAATTCCATAGTCTAACAAAGTCCTCAAAGGACACAGTCCAGACTGTAGTCTGGTGTTGGAGGCTGGACAATGAGCTATGGAGACTCCACGCCGCGATAACAGTGCCATCTCCTCGGGACGGAGGTGAACTGCATGCGCCATTATACACTGGAAATCAGAGGTTGAACAGATTAGCTTTATCTTTGGTTCAGACATGGATACAACTGTAATCACAGTGCAGGTAAAATATATAAGATGGTGTGTTATTGAATAATTTTTTTAGCAATTATTCGAAACTAACATTTAGTTGAAGTTTCTTCCCCTTCTAAGATTCTTTATGTGTAGTGCCCTCGCTCATGGCAGTCAACTGATCTCTCCCAGGAAGGTCAGAAGACTTGAGTTCTCTATGGTCCTGGTTCTGTCATGTTTCTCTCTCACTCTTGCATTTCAAGAGCACATGTGTAACAGATTCTTCAGTCTCCATAAATTAAATACTAAATTAATTTAAAATAATCAAATTGTTTAATTATTACCTTTTTAGTCAATAGCTTACTCGCATCATAGACTTCAGCATAAGTTTTCATCTCTGGATTATTTTCTAACACGCATTCTATCTCACCAAGATTCTCTGATATGTGACTCTGAAAATAATCATTTTTCTTCTTCACTTATTACTAGACTTATAGGCTCAATTAATAATATCACTACTTGACAGAAAGATTTGAATTTACATACAAGAATCTGAGACAAAAATGACTCAATTGAACATCTGCCTATGTATGCGACATATTCATGGGCCTTAATAAAATATGATTATATAAATAAGCCTACTAACAAAATAACATTAAGACATATAATATAAAATGAAATTTATAAAAAAAAAAATCAAGACCGTATCATATCAATATCCATCACCAAAATCTGTTTCAGATAACAGATAATACAGTAATATTTATTCAAAATTAAATTTACATAAATTATTTACTATGTATATTTTAGTCCTGTAATAAATTTACCTGTATTCTCAAGTTATATTTATTAGCTAATTCACCAAGTTTATCAAGTAATTCCTTATTGCAGCTCACAGCAAAGCGTGGTGTTACTACTGGCTGAACTAATGGATTCTAAAAGAAAAAGCAATCTATTGTGGGTTACATGATAATAAATATTGTATTTTTTTACAATATAAGTATAGGCAGAAGTTTTGAATGAGATTTTAATTTTGCTTCTCAAACTATCCAAAAAATTTAAATATTTTTAATGCCAAAAAGTATATCCACCAGTTTTTTTCAATCCTATATTTAAGGTACTTATTTTGGAGCAGCAATGGAGTTCTAACTTATGAGAACTCATCTCAAGTCACTTTTCAAGGAAATAGTTGCAGATTGAGATTGATGCAACCCTTATCAATGTAATAAAAGATTACCTCAAGCCCAATAACCTTCTTCAAAAACTCCTCAGCATCAGCCACCTCTTTCTCTGTATCATTATAATATCCCATGCTATTTTCTACATTCATACTGACTTTACCAATCAGAGCTCTTTGACCATGCTGCACTACATTATTGACCAATTGCAGTGTACCATTTAAATGTAAGGAACCAAAGTAACAGGCTGTTGTAGTACCATTTTTTAATAGTTTTCTCTGAAAATTAGATATGACTTTATTTTAAACCTGATTTAAAGAAATAATTACAGGTAATGCTTCCAAATAAAAAAATAGATATTAGTGCTTGTATATATTGGCATTAGTACCTATATATACTTACAAATATTGGCATCTAGTTAGAATAATTTATTTATACATCTACTTTTGAAATACCCTGTATATTGCAAGAAATATATTTATTATGCATAATAAAAGACCCACCACAACTTGATTATAAATTTGTCCAGCAAATTCTTCTTTACTATAAAGTTTTTCTAAAGGAAATGTGTACTTATCAAGCCATTCCAACAAAGGTCTGTCCAAGCCGATGCCCAAATTAGGAAATTGCGGCCCATGAGTATGACAATCAACAAAACCGGGCATCAAAAACTGTCCTTTAGTTAATATTTTTACTTTATAGGTTTTCCAATAGTCTTCTTTGTTTAGTTCGTTGAATTCTGTCGTTGTTCCTTTTTTAACTATCTGTATTCAGTGAGTAATAATAATAAGTATAAAAGTCATAATTATAACAACTTTAATTTAAAGTAATATAAAGTACCTTTCCATTTTCAACGACTAAAAACCCACTTGAAATGATTAGACTCTTTGAATTATCACAAGAGACATACGCTCCGACAAAAACTAACTTTTCTTTAGACATTTTTAACACGAAACACACGTATATAATCAACTTTTAAACTGAACTTCGAGTGTTTTCATTTCTAAAAAATGACAGCCGATAACCCGCTAACATCCGCGATAATTTTTTTTATCAGCGGTTGACAGACAATTATCAGGGTTACTACACTATATATTTTTATATTATCGAAGATAAAAATATTAATCAATATTATTATTTATAAAATAGATAAAATACTCTACTATCAGTGTAGTAGTACCGATATATAGATAGATATTTATTACAATCGACTTTAATTAAAAATGTATAGATATATTTGATTTATACTTTATTGATTTCAGTATTACATAATTTTTATATTACCTATTATTTTATATTAATGTTTCATTGTAACAGTAAACCTATAAGCAAGTTTATGCCAAGAGTTTTCTACTTGAGGTAGAGCGTCCTCCCAGTTTAGGAAACACCCGACAGAGCTCCTCTCCGTCCAGTAATTACTGTCTGTATACATTGCTCTAGCTAGTTCCAAATAATTATGACATTTTTTTGCTTCTTCTATTGCCTATAAAACAATGGAATACCCGAAAGATAAATATAATACATTTATCACAATTTATAAAACTTTATAAGGAAAATACTGGTTTATTATTACTTAATAATAATTAATTGTATTTATGAGATAGGTAAAGTTCATTGCCATTTAAATTGTAATCTTTATTACTCACTTGGGAATTAAAATTTGCTGATGCAGTTAATCTTCCTGAGAGCTTCAAGCAGCATGATTTCAAAATTAACCATCGCGGCAACAAAGGACGGCATAATCTAAAATCTTTTTCAAGATCATTTAAACCTTTTTCAGCTAATGAACGAAGTTCCATTAAATCGACTACCTGAGTAAAACAAAAATTTAATCCTCTAAATAACTGACCTCTAATTTATCTTTTTATTTAATTACCTTTTTCAAGTCACTGACTTTCTTAGATAAACTCTCCAACATTCCTTCAGCGAGTCGTAAAGCGCTCATTAAACTTCCCAATGACCCGCTAACGTCTTTCATACTTGTCCATTTCAATGCTTCCATCTCCCACTTTTTTGTTCTTCTTTCCATATTACTGCGCATACAGTATGTCCATATATTCAAAACCAAACGCTTCCATGCAGGACTAGTTACATGTTTAGGCAACAATTCAGCGAAACGGATAATGTTTCCAGGATATTCCAATTGAAATCCAGCATCTAACACCATATCCATGCATAAAGCGTAATACCATATTTCATATTCGATCAAATCTTTATTTTTATTCATATGAAGTAGTTCTGATAGAATATTTACAGCTTTTTTAATCTGCTTCTTAGCAAGAAGTAAATAAAAAAGGTCAGGTATTATTTCTATTGATATGGTATCAGCGCACACGAATCGGCTTACTGCTAATGACCGGTACCCAGATCTTATAGCTGGAAGTAGTGTCCCACGAGCAATACGAGTTTGAAATGATGTTAAAAACAATTTGCCCACCTCGAAAAGTTCGGTGGCTTTCACAGTCCCTTTAAACTCTTTAACTGATATCTGTGCGGCGTATTCATAGGTCTCTGTTAATTCTGAATTACCACGATCCATCTCAATATCGATTGCGTTGCCATATGCCTCGCAGATTTGAGTAATTGGGCTATTAGTCTTCTGTATCATGTTTAGAGCTTTACAAGCTGAAATACGAGCTAATCGATCTTCATCAATATGTCTATACAAGGTCGAAGCCGCAATTAAACAACTTATGCAATCTTGTGCTAAAAGCTCATCTTTGCCACGCAACTTTTTCCTTTTCTTGTTCATTTTAAATGAGGTTGAAAATCTGTTTATATTTATGCCATAAATACGAAACGCTTTTTCAATATTTAATTTTGCAGCTAAATAATTTTCTTCTAAGAAATTTGCTTCAGATAATAATGTGTAAATTCGACCCAAGAGTCGTTTTTTGTCATGTTTACTTAAATTCTCAATATCATTCGCATTACACATGTTTTCTGCTTTATTAAGTTTTTCTAGAGTGTTTTTTAATTTATTTTGTTTAATGTTCAATCGGCTATATTTTATGATGAATTCAATAGCTTTAATTTTAAGATCTGCTTCTAGAGCATGATGTATTAGCTCTTCACTCAATAGTATATTGGACTGTATGCACGTACAGTTCCTAAAATTAGTTTTAGAAGCGCCTTTTTCCAAAAGTATTTGATATGATGGCTTTCTGGTAACATTGCTTTTCGTATCACATAATTCATCATCTAATTCCATTTCTTGCCAATAGTTGCCGTCGACTATTATTCTCATTTTGGAAGTTATTTCTTCTTCTTCTTCTCCTTCGTTGGCATCAAAAAGAGCTTTAAATGTTATATTTGGAATTGTAACTCTTTTTGCCATACGCCTTTCAGAGTATAATTCAGTATCACTATCATGTCGCGATTTCAAGATAGAGGTGCGTCGTGTCATACCTGGATTTCGATTTATAATATCATATGTTCCAGTCATATCCTCACTGTTGCTATCAAAACCTAGGTTTGAATCGGATTTAGTGTTTTTGATCGAATCATCGCCAGATGTTTGCGATATTCTGTCGACTGAGCCATATTGTAGAAATTTAGGTATATTAAATTCAATATTACTTTGGTTACTACGTTTTTGCGACACAAATGATTCTACGACTAAAAGAATGCCACCACAATCAACGCATTTGGCGTCATTTTGTTCCAAATAATTGACTATACGTGTATGGAATTCTTTCTTTTGATTTAATGGCAGTAATTCATAACAAGTTTTTTTCGTTTTATTACTTCTAAATTTCATTAGTTTGCAAAAAGCATATTTCGGTAAATTGTACTCTGCACTATCATGCTCAAAGCTACATTCGCAAATATTATTAGAGAAGTATACCGAAGAAGCGGCTCTTAGTGTTCTGCGACTCCATCGAATGCGGACACTAGCGCACGTCAAAAGATTCATTGCGAACAGTCTTTTTATAGCCTTCGCGGTTACAATGTAATTATTTTCGTACATTATATTTTCAAGTAGCTCTCTTGAGATCACAGTACCTATGACTGAAGCAATTTTCAACAATAACTGTTGATATGGCGTTAGGGAATCTATTTGCATTATTATTATTGCATCCAAATTTTCTACATTACTATTTGTATTTAACTCCTTCGCATCAGTTACGACACAAACTTTTTTCAATTCATTTCCACTTTCTTCCTTTTCATTTTCAATAAATTCAACAAGTGGTATTTGATCACTTTCTTTTAAAGCTATTGGTTTTAAAAGTTCACTTTCTGGGAAATAATATTCCTCAGCTATCATATCCAATTCATTATTGGTTAACTTTTGAATGTCCAAAACATCTCCAGAAAATAAGTTAAATATGTAAGTTTCTATTACTCCAGGTATACATTTGCATTTTGATTCTAGTGCGAAACATAATTCATTTGGGACACAATCAACGTCCAATATTTGGCAAGCCAATGGTGCTATAAACTTTGCATTTAAGGGTCCTAATAGAATCTTTTTAATATTATTAGCAACAAATACCTCGCGTTGCCAATTCTCTGAAGCATTTATCTTATTTTTTGTAATGGTTATAATGACAAATATACTATTATTTTGCGAGATTATTGCTGATAAAAATTCCCATGACACTGTATCTAAATTCTCCAAGTCGTCAATAAATATAATGAATGTATCGGTGATAGCTGCTAATATTTTTTTAAATATTAGCATTGCTTTTTTTCCTCGACTTTCTTCGCTTTGGGAATACACACTCTCGTTGTAAGCAAAACGAGTTTTTAATATATGGTTTAAATAACAAAGCTCATCATTATATACCTTCAAAAGCCGAACAATCTTTTCTTCCTTCTCAAAGACTCCTATAGGCTCGTTTAATTGCAACAATTTATTAACCACTTGGGTAATTGCTAAGTATGGAGTAGCTGTGTGTATTGATGTCAAATTTACTGTACATATACTGAAACCTTTATTATGACCTTCACGGGCCATGTATTCTAGTAATCTACTTTTGCCTATACGGCTTTCACCAACGATTAACAGAGCCTCATCACATTTGCCTGTAAATGAAAAGTTGCTCACGTATTTTATGAAATATTCCATTTCCTCAGTTCTATTCAATAAAGGCGCTATAATAGGTATATTATTGATTTCTTTAATTCGTATATTTTCTGTGTATTCATAAATTTTTCCACTTTGTGCTATGCCTTTTAGTTGTTTAGTCGGTTGTAAGATAAAACTATTAGCCGACAATTTGCTTTTTATGAATGTTGCTTCGTCACAAGTTATTTTATCTCTGTAAGTACACATAAGTCTGGCTGCTTTGTTAACTATTGAGCCGATGACCGTAAACTCTCTTCTAAGGGGATGTCCGACTACACCACAATAGACTTGTCCGGTTGTCAACCCTATAGATACTTGTAGGACTCCGTCTAGGACAGACAAACATTTCTTTATGTTGTATGCGCTTTTGAGAGCAGCTTGTGATTCAGACTCATGTTTAAATCCTCTTAACCCAAATACTACTAAAATCATTACGTCTTTGTCAAATAGTATTATTTTATTTACGCATCCCATAGATTTATACACCACATCACTTGTTATTTCATAAGCTTTATTTAATATAGTAATTAAATGTAGAATGGAGCACTTGTGTGGCTTTAAAGTAATAAACATTATCGTTACCTGTCTCATTTCAGTCAGATACTCTAATGGTTGGTGGCCATCAATTTGTTGTATCACTGGTCGTATCATAAACTTCCTAATGTCTGCTCCATTGTTTTTCTGAATACTTTCTAAAATAGATTCTCTGATGTTTACTGCTTCATTCATTTTAAGATTATTTAGAACGTTAGGTGTAACAGACTCATCCCATAAATGATTTGGAAGGTTTTCTATTGTACTAAACTGATGTTTAACTTGCCGCATAAATGTGTTTAAACCACCAAATGGCTTATTAATATTAGTTTCTCTCGGGTCATACAAAATGGCTCTAATTGTAACATGCCCGTCTGGGTGTGTGATATGATCATAATTTCTCGAATAGCAGTGGCCCCATGCTGTTGGAGACAATTTTACTTCCCCTGACTCACATGTACTTTCAGCGTCTTTTGCTTCAAAAACAGGTAACCCAGTCAGAACGTAATTTTTATCGGAATCTTTACCGATTGGTGCAAATATTAGATTTCCGGCGGAAATAGCTAATTTTACTTTTAAAATTACTTTAACATCCGTTTCGTACGTGCTATATAAATGTTGTATTAAGAGGCAACAAGTTATGACTGTATGAATTGTATGACATAAGTAAGATTTTTTATCATGTTTCCATAAAGCTAGAAAGGCGTCACCAGCGAATTTTATAACGTCTCCGCCATGACTATAAATAAGTTCTATGAGTGAACCGAGGTACGTGTTAAGAGTCATTGTTAAACGATATGCTCCACCTTGTCCAATATTATTGTATCGTTCCGAAAGCGCAGTAAATCCTGAGACGTCTGCCATGAGAAGCACGCCGACGAATCGTTTTGAGTTTTCGAATCTAAACGGAATGCAAAACGACGTTAAACTATTTCCATAGACTTGCATATTTTTTGGGAGTTGTAAAAATAGGTTAAGTACCATCCATGTTATCACATTAGACTCTTTTTATCGTTTTATTTTGTTAGCATAATGACTCGGCAGTAATCTTATATTGTCTTTTACTCGAAGGTCATTGGTTGAATTCCAGGAGATTTGGAATTTTATAATATTTAAGAGCTACTGTTTGCTTATTAGATAAGTTAAGTAGTTTAGTATCACATTTAAATTATTTAGATTAATTAGACGTAACTACGTACTTACTCATCCATCAATACTAATTCATTAGGTACCATAGTAGCTAAAATAAGTGTTTGTTTCTTTGTAAGAACAATTTCTTGATCCTCTTCGGATGTTTCAGAAATGTTATCCTTCTGAGATAAAAAATATTCTTCCCAATCTATATTTTGATCTTTTGTTTCTGAACCGTCGGACTCGTCTTCATCCTCAGCGTCAGTGGTATCCACAGCTGATAATGTAATCTTCTTTGTGCTTAATCTCCATCTATTTCCTTCTACCATACTAAAAGATGGTCTTCGTGATTTCTTTTTTAAACTATTCCGTTTAAGAAAATTCATTTTCACTGGAATTTTGATTTCATTAGTTCGACAATATTTTTTTAAAGCCAACTAGATTGGACAAACCGCAAAGATCATATGGTCATGGTCATATTAGTTATGAGCTCATTGTTTTAGTATTAATTTAAGTATATATGAAGGTGTTGATTTCTACCACCATATGGAGAAGTGTAAATAAAAATTTTGTAGTAATGAAACAACTAAAAATATCTAAATATAATTATCATCTTCATTTAGAGATGGAAATTTATTGCAATGTGAAAATATATCAGTAACTTATTATCGATGTAAACTTACTTCGTCATCATTTTGTACGCCTGTGTATAAATATTTTTGTCGCATTTAGCTTGTTATTGAGCTAATAACGAAATTGACCTTTATGCGTAATCGCACGCCCCCTTTTCTACGAATGTAACAAATAACTATTAGGACACTTGGACTTATCAAAATACAATGGTGCTTAATAACAATAAAAAAAAACTGAATAAACAATAATATACAGTAACTGTAATAGCGCCTTGTTCATTTTAACAATTACATTGTCATTTGTACTTTCTTTTAGAATCTGGAATAGTTTGTTAGTCAATATTTGTTTTATATATTTTAAATACTAAATTATTCAATATTCTAACCTTACAGTTACGACATAATCTTTTTTAACCATCTCATGTCCACAAAGTTTGAATTCAGCAATTTATGTGAAAGCTATAATCAGACGTAAAGGACACATGCACGAAGACTGTATCTAATGGTCGATAGGCCCTCTTATCGGTTATTTGGTTTCTATGTCGATAATTTCATAATCATTGTCTTTATAATGTTTAAGCTAATATCTAGACGACCACTTATACTTTTTGTTCGTTATCAAAAATATCCGTTGAGTAAAACAAAATCAAATTTTCGAAAATTTAAAATATATCTTTTTCTATGTTATTTTGTTTGTATTCATTCGTCAAATTCCGAATTTACAAAATGCTTATTACGTTTTCTTTCTTAATATGTAAATCCGTTTTGTATTATTCCTATACATTCTTAATGATTCGACAAAAGTAATCAATATTGCATTGGGATAAGTATTCGATGTTTAAATCTAAAATCAAGCAGCTACATTGTTGATAAGAAAAGGGTCTTCATCTTAAAAGTTGATCAAATGGCAAAAATAAATATTTCAATCTAAATTTAGATACAAAAATTTTATCAATATCTGATTTGCCTAATATTGATGAAGAATTTATAATAATCTCCTATAATCTAGGTTCTAAATCTTATCTTATCTAAAAGTTATTAGTTATGGGCTTTACACTGCAATGATTAACTGCCTCAGTTAATTTTGAAGATGACGCGTTTAGGAAATGTTTAGCAATTAAAATGAACGCTTTCGTGGCTCATAAAATATGTGTTTTACCCAATTTATTTTTTTAATTTATTTGCGGCAAAGGATATGATGTTCACGAGTTCTATTTTTAGAATAGCGCGAGAATTTCAATATTTTTTTTACTAAAACAGGTTTCTTACATAACTGAATTAAATAATTTTTATATTTTTTAATTTGACATTCCAACAACACGTTATTAAATAAAACGCGGCTTACTATCGCGTTTATTATGGTTTGGTTTATTTTCGTCGGCCGTTTTCGTTGCCGAATAATTTATCGCGACCAAAATTTAAAATGAATTTCATTTGTTTTCGACTATTTAGTTAATTATTTGTCTCTTCTTGGTTCCCTGAGCCAGAAATAAAAAAAAACTTTTATTTTTATGATTTAGTGTCAATTATATGAATCAATTTTGTATTAAATCTAACATTAAAAATATTACGAACTGCTTACATTTTAGCTACTTTTCTGGTGGGCTTTAATATTTAAAATAGTAGACATATATTATTTCTTAAGCGCCCTACAAGACAACATAATCCGCCGAAGGTCTTGGAAGAGCTCAAGTGTCCAGGAATCCGAGTCAACATGTAACTATGTAAACAATGGCAGAGTTTGCGCGATAGTACGTAACGGGAAATTCCTATTAAATTAGTTATACAGAAACAAAGACTAATATGAGATTATGTATATTATCGTACGTTAGCCAGATAATATTTGATGTAGTTTGACCATGACTTTCAATCGCCTATTTCCATATTTGTTTTCGAGACGGGCGAGCGTCATTCAGTAGTTCACATGCAGCCTGGCCGGTAACCTCCTCACGATCTGTTTTATTAGTGACTTTGTGTGTTTTTTTCTTTTCTTTTGTGAACAACATGGCTAATGGACACAGTTTTTTGGATAAAGTTCTCAATGTTGTGAGGGAGGCATCTGATCCCAATACCCCTTTGATTGAATTTAAATATCCCGAAGAATTAAAGGTAAGTTTTTTAAAATAATTAATTTAATAAATAAATGAATTATATTATGAAAAGTAAATGTTTAGGTAAAATGCTAAAATAGTTGGACAAGGTAGACTTGTTTAGGTTCTTAGGTTCACCTAACATTTAGCTAAAACATTAAACGAACTCGCTAACATTAGATTTTAAAATTTCCGCTTCTTCCAATCATCTATCTAGAAAATAGCACTCTATAGCAGATAAAAATAACTTGGCATATAAAGGTTTATAAAAAAACAGGAGATGTGTTAAAATAAATTTATATTTATAACTCATAGATGAACGAATTTAATCCAAATTTGCCTTTATTGTTTATTTATTATAATTAAAAACATAATAAAGAACTCTTTACTCTTAACAGAGTAACAATTTTGTTAAAAATAGATATTAATATTTTGTTATCTTTAGTTCGAATTAATTGTTTATTTTATATTAATTATAATGTATTTTGTATTTACGTAAACAGTTAATGAACTAATTTATTTCTGATTATTTTTGAAAATGTTTTTTGTCCCTCTATTTTATATGTTGAATTTGAATTTGATTTGATACTGCCTACCTCTGACTAACTTAGCGTAATATGCATACATATATAATAAAATTGCAAATATATTTTGCTTTTTATTGTCTAAATAAAGTAGATTAAATATATACTATTTATATTTATTTACCGCATGCGGAGTTCGGGAGATTTCTAATGCACATATCATAAAATTCATTTAGAGAACCTACATTAGTCGAAAGGAACAATTACCGCATGCGGTTTCTTAGCCGATGAATTTCATTAATTGCTATGCGGTATTTCTATTCTAAAATGTCTATTAAAAATAACTTACTATAGATATTGAATTTTTAATATATAATTTCAGAAAATTCTTAACTTGGACGTAACAAAAGGCGTGTCAGATGCAGAATTAGAACAAGAAGTAAGAAAAGTGCTTCGATACAGTGTTAAAACAAATAAGAGCACATTCCGAAACCAATTGTTTGGTGCTACCGATCCTTATGGATTATCCGGCGCTTGGATTATTGAAGCTTTTAATACCAGCCAGTGAGTGTTATGCTATTCAATACATCCTTTTTATGATTTCGGAATTTTATTTGTCTAGTGCGATGTAAACATAAATTCTGTATTTTACGACGATCCTCTGTTGCTAGAATAAATTGAAATCTGAAGTATTAAATTATGCCAATCAACATTTTGAAGTCACAGTAACATATAATATTGTTCATAAAATTATATGCGATTCTGAACCTGAAAGGCTTTATATTAAGTAAAGCTTCATATATTTCTTGGGTAGTACTATCTCCTATCAGCTTGACATTTCATTATAAGCCATCCTCCATATTAGGAATTAAAATAATTAAAGTAAATATAATCAAGACAAGATAGGACTCTCGAAGTAACAAAAAACAAAATCAAAAGCAAACTGATATCTTTTATTACTTTTAAACACTACGTTCAAATAATTTCTACATAAAAAAAAATAATTTACTAATGACCATGTAAAACGACCGCTGACTTTTCTAGTTTATATGTATAAATTATTTATAAAAACTATTCAAATTTATTTTTTTATAGTAGTTTGGGATCTTACTACACTCCGTCTGATGTTAGGTTCCGGTCAGTGAGCGGAGACTACTGCTGCCACGGCCAAAGTCTGTCGTAAGCAGCAGTCGTCTTTGCTATATCGGTTTGAGGGTGTGAAGGGAGAATGGCGGTGCTTCTCTTCCAGGAGCATACGTCATCATCAGTCTGCCTTACACTCTTTTAGATAGTGATTTATATAGGTTACAGACAGGCACTAAAGTCAAAATATATAACAAATTTACATCCAAGGTCCTATTGTAACCATAAACCTAAAACTATAAAATGCAATATTTATTACGATAAAAAAGTCCAGACTCTTTTATTTTTTCTTAAGCCTGCTTATACTTATACGAAAGTGTTTGTGTCTTTTATATAAATTATGATATATATATTTCGATGACGTAGATATTTAAAGCTGTAAAGGTCCATAGAGTCAATAGAGAGATATATAAATAACAATTGTATACCAATATATATATATAGATAAATTGTTCTAAATGAAACGATCACAAAACACCAAAAAATTGTCTTAATATGTTCACAACTGTACATCTATAAATGGAATGACTGTACTTACGTAATATTATTTAACTTCATTATACAGATACGTATGCCATAATTATTATTGCCATGACGCTTTAATTAAATATTCAGTTTATGATACCATCATTTAACATATTTATGTCTTTAATATTTTTGTTATTAACAACATTTCGTAACTCTATTTTATACTTATAAGTTAATGAAAATGGGATAAGCAGATGTTATCGTCTTAAATTTGTAAGATTTAAATTCATAGCTAAAGCATTTATAGACGGGTCTAGATGCGTTTATAAACATATTTTATTTACTTGATGTTTCGATTATATCCCTAGTAGCTATTGATTACGAATATATAACGTAGCTATTAGAGTGTGTAGAGAGGAGTTATTGACGCTCCATGGTTTCTGCCTACACCGGAAGAGTCATTGGCGTTTACTAAATTACTACTAAAACAAATTGCAGATACACCTTCGAAGTGGCTCCAGCATTCACCCTTATAGAAATGGAGATATTACAGCATATCCAAAATATATTTGGCATACCAGAAGGAGACGGCATCTTCAGTCCTGGTGGCAGCATGTCTGTCATGTACAGTTTAGTTGCCGCGCGATATAAAGCCTTCCCACAAGTGAAAACTGAGGGCGTCAAAAATTTACCTCAATTGGTTATTTTTACCTCACAAGATGTAAGTTTTGTTTACTATATAATTAGAATAATTGAATTAAAAACAAAAGAGAAATGGCAATAGATTGTCTAAAGATATCATATCATACTTACCTATTACACTACTATACCTATATACATATCATACCATGTTATTATAGCCTTTATTCATAGCTCCAACATTGTTAACTTATTCGGGTTTGTCTTGAGAATATTTTGTATGAAACCCACCATTTTGGTGGTTATTGATACATCAATATTGTACTTATAAAACAGTATAAATTATAGATGGGCAGCACTCTCAAACACGATTTCGTATTTATTGTTAAAACACCCGCCTGTAATATTGGGCAGTGAACTCGACATTAACATGGCATTGTCCGTACGATAATTGTTCAAAGTATCATTTGTCACGGCTTAAGTAGTCACTGATCATTTTCAGAGTCACTATTCAGTGAAGAAGGGAGCTCATTGGCTCGGATTCGGCACAAATAGTATTCGATACATCGAGACCAATGAAAGAGGTCAAATGATAACGGGAAAATTGGTTACGGCGATCCAAGATGAAATGGACCGTGGAAGATATCCTCTCATTGTAAACGCGACAGCCGGCACAACAGTTTTGGGGGCAATTGATAATTTGAACGCAATTGCTGATATTTGCAAAAAGTATTTACTTTGGTTGCATGTTGATGTGAGTACTTAGTTTAGAATAACTATTGAGCTTTGGAGTCCACTATTAATAATATTATTTAGTCTATAGGTATATGTTGGTTCTATGAGTCACCGCTAGGTTCATTTTAATCTTCTATATATATAAAAATGAATATTTGTCTGTATGTCCTTTATAGAATCGTAAAGTATGCAATGATATTTAGCAAAGTTGTTTAGCTAGGTTTCTGAGTTGGTACGAGCAATTTTCGATAGATGACGCCACTGTCATTCCAAAGAATTACATATATTGCCGTGTCAGTTCATGCCAGTTGATAATGAACAGACAATATTGTCGTCAAATGAACAAAATCAATAAAATGACTCAAAATGAATTAAATATTTGTGTAATGTATTTCCTTCAAATTTATTTTAGTTATGTGGCGTAGCAACGCGCGCAGGGTACAGCTAGTTCTCTCTATATAATAAAAAAAACTTTTGACATTTATAAAATAGAGGGGAATACTGTTACTTGCTGTATTACATTAAATAAATATGTTTACTTTTGTTATCTTTTTTCTTTTTACATGAAGGGCAATTGTAGACAAAAAAACAAATACCTATATTTCGTAATAAGAATAGTTTGGGAACCTCTGATAATGAGTTTAGTAAAACAATATTATTAAATTACATAAAAAACTTTCCGTAATTTAACAGCTGCAATTATTTTTACACTCGTAGAATGATTTAATTATATTTAGTTAAATATTTGTTTATTTGCGAACTCTGACAACAATGCCAACTGTTATATATTTTTTTTCAGGCGTGTTGGGGTGGAGCTTTGATGTTATCTGAAAAACACAGAGATAAATTGGCTGGAATAGAAAGGTAAATTGGATGCTATTTTGCGCTCACAACACACAATTTGTGTTTCTTTCTTTCCTATTATTAACTTATTTAATTTCATACAAATAATAAGACTTAATTTATAATTTTGAACACCTGAACTTGTATCACAAGCAATTAATCATTACTCGAAAATTGTTCTCCGCAATTATTACACAAAATATGATTTTTATGTCATATTCTTAAAATACTGAAGATGATATCTTATTATTCAGTTCAAGCTAATCCGACGCAACTATGTTACTATACGGGTGTTAATACTTACAGGGCAAATTCAATATCATGGAATCCTCATAAAATGGCAGGTGCTCCCCTCCAGTGTTCTCTATTCTTCGTCAGAGAGAAAAAGTTGCTTCATGAAGCCAATTCAGCTGCAGCACAATATTTGTTCCAGCAGGATAAGTTTTATGATGTTTCCTATGACACCGGAGATAAGAGTATTCAGTGTGGGAGAAAGGTTAGTTTATTTGTTTAATGAACAAGTATTTGTTTTATCTTAGTCTAAGTTAATATTTGTATAAATTATTTAGACACAGCTTCAGTATACGTTTACAATCACTTAAAGGGTAACACTTCGCTTTTGTTAAACGTAATGTTAAGAAATAGTAACTCACATCTACTCAAAAAAAAAAAATACAAAGACACCAAACATCTATCAGTCACACAATTATATAACATATAACTAATAACAAAAATAATTCCAAATTTAAATATGAATTGAAGAAACATACATATACTGGGTCTGAGTGCCTTGTAGTGGTGTTGTAAATATTCTAGTATAATACGATATAGTCCATGTATGTTATGTTTATTTATAAAATTTATATAAGTATCTCAATTAAGTGAATTTATGTAATTCTTTTTGAGTAAATAAATATCTTAAACCTTATTAATTTAATATGAACATAAAAATATTTGTGGTTAATTGGTTTTAATATAGCTATTTATGTTGCAGATAGACGCTTTCAAACTATGGATGATGTGGAAGGCCCGTGGTGATGCAGGTCTGAGCGCATTGGTAGACCGGACAATGGATACAGCACAGCGTTGCTTAGACATGGTTGCGAACAGGCCAGGCTTCAGATTAGTGACTACAACACTCCAATGTCCCAATGTCTGCTTTTGGTATATACCTACATTCTTGAGAGCTAAAAGGAATGATGAGGAGTGGTGGAATCTTATACATAAGGTTAGTTGTATGTATATACTCTTTACATAGCTGAAGTTAACATACACTCTAGTGAAAGATATAAGACAGGAGCCTGGAATTTCTGATAAAAGTATAGTATGTGAATTAGGTTCTTCGTTATCATCGAAAGTGTGTATGAACCCTGAACTGAAAACAACAGTACATGAACAATTAGTGTTGTATAAGAATCAAACTCGAAAGAAATATATTTATATTTTAATAATATTACATTTATAACATAATTTTAAACTTTTTTTTTACCGAACTGGCACGCCAACAACTCACAGAGACAGGAAAACGTTATTTTGTTTTCAAATGTTTATACTTTGAAAGTAAATTGTCTATGATTTTTATTCCAGGTAACACCGAAAATCAAAGAGTTGTTAACACTCACATCCAGAATGATGGTGTCATATTCGCCGGTACGCCAATATAAGAATTTCTTCAGAATGGCAATGACCTTCCATCCAGAAATTGATGAGAAAGAAATCTCAAGTATGCTGCAAGCCATCGAGGAATGCGGTGAAATGGTTACCATGGAAATGTTAGAGGCAATGGGCTAGATTTTTTGCTTATTATTTTACACGTTAAGAATATTACGTAGGTATATAATGTCAATATATATTTAAAGTTTATTATCAAAATAGGAAATATATTTAAAGTATTAGAGATGTCTATAAATATGTCTCTAAATCGCTATTTGATATATCTAAGGGCTGATATGAGTTATTTTTTAAGTTATAAATTTCATTGTGTAAAATTTTCGTTATAATAAAAGAAGGATTTAATTACCAGCCCTAAGATATTTCATTTTTTTAATCATTCTCAATGAATCATGGGTTTTTTTATTATTTTGTATAAGCTATATTTTCTTTCTATCTTCATTATTGTAACTTCCATGATCCCTACAAAACTCTTTCAAGCCTTTCTCAGGCATTATTTCATTATTATTAACACTATAAGGTTTTGTTAGATTAGTTCTTGTCACGCTAATCAAAGGTATGTTAGTTGAAAAATAAACTTACAGTCTTAGATAAGTATGTCTTTAGTTGACGCTGATATTATAAGTGCTTGTATTTCTTTAAAAAAAAAAAACAAATATTACCATTTGTTTTTGTCATAAGATACAAATTTATTATTTATTTATTTAAAAACAAAAGGTAATTAAAAGACATACCTATATTGTTAAACTTTGAGATTGTTATTCTTTTTATAGCTTTAATAAGTGTTTAATTTACAAAAAAATAACTTACAACAATAACATAAATTAAGTATTGTTAATCGTAATTATTTAAGTATTAATCATTTTTAAATAATATAATAAAACACATTAATTACCAATATGTACAATTTTTATTATTCCCTACTATTATATAAAATATATATATGTGCCCTACCATCAAGTCTTAAGTAAATTATAAAACACAATTATGTCAAAAGGGTATCTTGATTAATGTAAAAAATGAGTGAAAATAATATTGGAAAATAACAAAATCTCTTATTTTAATTTGCAAGAAAACGTTCATGAACAATATCGTAAAAGAGGATGGTAAAACCCCTGACCATAGCGTGTTGTTAGGTCTTGAATATTTTTCTTAAACTTGTGTTACTTCGAGTTAATAATGAGGAATTATTATCCATTTAAATGTTTTTTTTGTTTCCCTCACAAGATTACATTAAAAGTATAAATTACACCACTTTAGTAAACTATACTTGGTTTCTCTGAAACTAGATTTGCGCCTGATGAATAAAATTCAAATACGAATCGCCTTCACTATATCGACTTGTTGAGACAAGTGTATATTATCATAATGTAAATAATAATAAACATATATTATATATGTATCTATATAATGTGTTTAAATCATATTAATAAATATTTGTTTCCATCGGAAATCGAATCAATTTGATGCAATTTTCAGACAGTACTCCAATTTATTTCCAACATTTTATTAACGGCTTAATAGTATATTAAAATCTAGTATTTTGTACAATCCAAGTGAGGTACTCATCGACTTTAGTATAAATGCCAGGTCGATTTGGTTCGCCGCATCTCACTCCCCATGATACGATGCCTATGATGGCCCAACGACCACTTGGCATTTGATAAAGCAGTGGTCCACCACTGTCACCCTGAAGAAGATGAAATAAAATATACTTAATATTATATTAGTCTATCCCATTAGAAAGAAAGTTTTTTCATCCCGTGACGTCATTCATGATAAACACGTGTAGAAGCGTGAATATCGAGCTTTCGTAATAAACGTCTATGATATAATTATACAGAATGTAGTGATTTTCTTAAAGTGTACCGTATCGAATGAAGCAAGACCAAAATTCATAATAGCCGTAGCGAATGCGTGACGTGTGTGGTCTGCATTAGTCTTTATTTTTCACAAAGAACAAAAGCCCTGTATACAATCTTGCTCTATCTACAGAACTAATCCTAGGACTGTATTTCTGTAGATATTATTTTTTATTGTAAGAAACAGGAACGACAACAGATTATAAGTTAAAGAATACAAAAAATACATGATGTATAAATATAAAACAAACTTAAACTTATACTTATCCTATTAAAATCAAACACAAAAATATAAAAAATAGTAAATACAATAATACAGTAATATTAAAACAATCTTAATGCTAGTTTCTTGTTGGATTCATCCAAGATGTCGTTATAATATGACTACTCACCATACTCATTTTATTGTTTTTTTTTCTGAATGAACATATATATTCTGATTATGAACTAAAGAGGAAACACTACAAAATTAATTATATCTACACTAACTAAGAAAACGGTAAAGTAGATCGTGATTTATTCCTTAGTTAGACAAAAGTAAACAAATTATTCCCATGCTAATTAGAACGTGTTAAATACCTGACATGAATCTTTCCCGCCATCATATCCACCAGCACAAATGCTCTCGTTAAATACATTGTAAGTTATCGCTTCCATGCATCTCTGCTTATCCCAAATCGGTATAGATACTTCATTTAATATATCACTGTGAGTTCCTCCATAAAATTCTGCTCCCCAACCTGTAATTTTAATATTATTAAGGAAAAATACATAAAATTTACTTTGAATTAAAATTACGAAAAAATAATTTTATTGAATTACCAATTACAATAGCGTTATTTTCAATCTCCAACCCGATAGGAGGTAAACAAACAGGCCACACATAAGTGTTGAAAACAGCTGGTCTGTGCAGCTTCAGAATTGCAATATCATGATGGTAAGTAGCAAATTCGAAATCTTCATGCGAACGCACTTCGACAACTCTAAAGTTGTACGACCGGGAATCGTTGCCTCGCGTAAAGTCATATTCACCAAGACGAACAAATAACTCATCTGCTTTCCACCTGTGAACGAATTTGCTAGTTCTATAAGTGTCTTTAGATTTACTGAGAACAACATCTAAGATTTATTTGAGTCAATATATTGTCTTTTGATAAATGGACCAGTACCTACGACAGATTAAAATGAACAAGCTAACGAATATATGATTTATAATCGTTATATTATACTACAATCATTACTGATAAATCTGTTTCGTTTCCTTTTGTCTTTTTCGCTTATCATTATAATGTAGAAAATAAATGTAAACAGGAGGGCTACTCAGGCGCACTTCGGACGAAAATACGGACGTTTCCTACTCAGGAACACTTACGTAATCATTCACGAAATTACGGATTTGACAGCGACGTCACGACGGATAGGCCACACAGTGCTTATTTTACGGATATTTGACAGGACTTTTTACGGGCTTATGTGTCAAAATTCACACAAACTATAGAAGTGACGGCCGTATCACGAAACTTCGGATACGCCTGAGTAGCCCCCCAGGCTTCAAAATTAAATAGCGTTTGAGTATTTGGTTGTATTCGGTTCTTCAACTATTTACTAGTTTTCAAATATAATTTTTATATAACTCGTAAGCGTATTTCTTAATCCCCATTAAAAAGTAATTAGATATTAGCTAATTACAAAGCACAATACAGCATGATGCGAAGTCTTAGACATTCCAAAAATAAGACCTTGTCCTAACTAACAATACATTAATCTAAGCAAGGTTAAATAATTCAAATACTAAAATGCATACAATATACAATTGTTTTGGCTGGGACGCTTGTAGTTGAGACCCACCGACGTGTTTATGTGACAATATCACAATACCAAATTATAATATCACAAAACTAGATTGTAAATTTATTCATTTCAATTTGTTTAGTTGTTTGGTTTATTTTTAAATGGAATGTGACGCTGATCGAATTAGTACGTTGTAGCTTCAATCAAGTACAAGGGAGGATAACTGATGATTACAATAATAATAAGTCTTTATGCGGCCTACTATGGACTTTATTTTGATTATTTTTAATCCGACGTTTTGAAAACTCTATCATGATTAATACAAACTAAACGTATACTCTTGACGTTCGGAGAGGATTACATTTGTAGCCTATTCTACCTGAAACAACATGTACAATACACATATAATCTAACATTTGTTGAAATGCTGAATGCGTGTCACATTTTAAACAGCGCCATCTGTAGACGTGCGACGGCATCGCTCCACTACAAAAAAAGTTATTCTCTAAAGCTTAATTTGTAAGCCGGTAAGAAAAACATACGAATAATTTACTTGCAATGATACATGCATGAGAAAAAGAACAAACGATCGCGTGTTAATATATTGCTTTCGCATTACCAACGTATAAATAACAGACAACGTTCAACTGTAATCACGTGTCTATATAATTAATATTATTGGTTGTAAAGTTGTTAAGTACAGAGAGAACTTTTTAATGATGACTACGTTTTAATGAGTTTCTTTTGACGATATCGTTAATTAAATTGCTCGTAGATATTAATAAGTGCTCAATCACAATTTTTGTTTCATATAATCACCAAAAACTACTTAATCTTATTACAGTAGTAGGTCTAAATCTTGGACTTTGTGGAAACGCCTTACAATATTTTATTTTAAATAATATTATTATAATATTGATTTATTGGTCGTTACTAGGTTAGACCTATAATGTGGAATCGAATATTAAATCGGCTATATTACAAGGCTGTTATTCTATTTACAGCGTCCACGTGGAAGTGGTCGAAACTAATATTTATTCATAAGAATTATGAAGGATATTCATAGGACAGGGTATCCCAGTTTGAGGTCAATGTATGCATTTTTTCCCACATACTGTAAGTAGGCTTTCGCAATTTCCATGATTGAACACGATTTTCTCGTGACCCTGTAATTATATTTATTGAGATGTCAACATTAACAGGTAAATTGTCGAATGTCAATATCCTTTCCTTTCACATAATAAGACATTTATCGAATATACACCTAAAGCCACTGTCCACTGACACGTCGCCCACTCTTTACTAAGAAATCATTATTTTGTTCGCCTTAAAGAAATTACTGCGATACGACTGGGATGCACAGTGCACACCCACGAGAAATATATAGATAGTACTTTGGTTGACTGCAAATCCTATCTAAAGGAAAAAATTTACATGCAAAAAGGCTAAATACTATTTATTCACTGGTGATTCTTTTTTCTAACGCATCATGTGTCTATTCGTGCTTAATAGAAAAACTTTTGCCACGACTGAAACTACGTCAAATTAAAATAATAAAAACCAACATGACGGCATGCCTAACAAAAATACGGTGTTTTGTGGATAAAGGACTTTAGTAAATTCAATTCACGATAGTTATTGGAACGCAATTAAAATACTGGTAACATTATGTTAAACTGTCGTTTAAGTGGCGCCGGCAGGACGATGAATGGTAATCCATTCTAATCTATTAATAGTCTAGTAATTCCTCTTTGTTTATTTCACAATTTAAATGCTATATAATTATATATTTTATGTGTCTTGTTAAATGTAAATTGTTGAATAAAATATACTTTTACGTTTCATTTTATTATAATCCTCTTTCAAAAGAGATGCAAATTTATTACTTTTAGCCACATAGCTTAAGTCCCCGCCGTTTAAAATATTCCTATAAATTTTTCAAAGCGAAAGTACTTCTACTCTGAGCAAAGCCAAGCCAAGGCCAAGCATTATCCTGTTTTATATACCTATAGCTCCATATGGGCCACACATCAACTTAACTTCATCTAACACCTGAAGGCCAATCAGACACAAGCTGAAGAAATCGTTATATTCCACTATTAATTCTGAAGAATCCATCCTCATCAAATTAAATAACAGTCAAGGGTTGTTAACTTCATCACAATTGGTATAAACAAGTTAGTCTCTCCATCATCACGGTGGTTTAAAAACTTTCGAAATTTCAGATTAAGAACAATCAAAATAAATGCGATAGTAGACTACAAAAAGGCTTTTAAATTGGCTTAATAACATCAGATAAGGAATGATACCTATCTCACCTTCTTACACAATGAGCGGCTGTAAGTACGTGTCTGTCTGTAATTAGTGTCCCACCACAATGTTGTTTAAAACCGTCTGGTGTAAGCGATACCATCCACGGCCACTCGCGAGGATCAGCAGGACGAGCACCAATCAATTTCGGTTGAGCTCGAGTGCTTAGACCGCAACCTGTGAACAAAAGAACACACGAAAATAAGGTATTAAAATCACTTAAATATTAAGTAATTTTTAAATGTATATATTAGCTATAAATATTATTATAATAGGCAAATAATATATTAACAATTGAAATATTTACTTGAGAATGGATTTAGGTTGATATTGTTGTTGTTTTTTTGTAATATATTTTTTTCGTCGTTAAAATTATCATCAGCATCATAAGTTCGTGAAATATAAATGAAATATTTCGAAAAGGAGTCAAATAAAACAAAGAAAATTCCATTATTTGAACAAATTTTAAGTAAATAAATCACTAAATACGAAACAAAAAATCAATTAAAAATGTTTCACGGGCCTCGATTTTCTGCTCTTCGAATCCTGTTTAGGGCTTCGTTTTCTTCCTCTTTTGGTGCTGTAGCTGGTAGATCACCAGCTAAACTGCCTGCGCGTTCCTCCATCAAGGAATCTGGGCAGCATACACCAATCGCACTAAAATCAAGATCATTACGCCTTATGACCAAAAGACAATGTAATAAACAATAGGAAGTTATTTAAAATCTTCCACTGAAAGCATACAACAGTTTACACTCTCAAATTAAAGAGTAAAATTTACGACTTACGATGTTTTCTAAAGTTACTGCCTACATCATGAGGAAGTAAAGTCGTTAAGATACATTTTAAAAGTACCTATAAGTTACACACAACGTCATTGTTAATTATAATAACACATAAAAAGTACTCACGAACGTTTAATGACGCAGAAATAATCCATAAACTTAAGGAAGTCATTTTTGAAATCTTCCATTACACAATGATGAAGATGCCTGCAATGGCCTTGAGTACCGTTCGGTAGAAGACATGCCTGATGTGGAATGTTCGCCTGTAAATATTAAAAGTTATGATAAATGAAACAGTGGCGCCCACGTCAGTTATTGGAACTAAAAATCATTGAGTCTTATTTAATAGAGAATCGAAATAAAAGAATTCATTAAAAAAAAAACAAAACAATTCAAATGAAAAGAGGTCTCTACACACATTTATAATATGTAGGTATATTTTGAATATTAAACAAATTGGTATGAATTAATAAATAAACAATACCTGTCCTTCTGAAACTTCAACAAATCGTTTAGTTCTGCCGTTACCGATATACATTCCACCTTCAGCATATAAATTCATCCAACCAGGATCTTCATTATCCACTAAAACATAATTAAAATTATAACATGTGTACAGAAGAGTCCGTTATATTGGATATTGGTTAAGAAGCTAAATAATAAAACAATAACAAAACACATGTATGCACGAATTTACAAATAAAGCATTAACTTGTTTAAAATTGCTATTCACTTTTAAGAAATTATGAAATAAAAATTCACTAACATTCACTTAAAACAGTCGTACAATTTACGATTAACGGAAAAGAAATAAAAACGTAAAGTAAAAATTTTATTGTCATTTTTACGAAATGTCCTTTTTGTGTGAGATTTACATCAATTATATGTGAAGTTTAAGTTTTATTTAATTTTTGTATGAAACGGATGTCATATGATAGTCGTAATCTAATATAGTTGCAGGATGTGTTTTGATAGCGTATTTATTTAAATCATCGAGTAGCCCATATTGCAATGTGCAAAAATTGTTGTTGACCTAATTTAAAAGGAAAATATGCATTATTTCGTTATTTTTGCAATGACTTCTATTCTAATGGTTGATCTATTCATATATATTTAATGATTAGGTATATAAATATTTGTTTATTTAAAAGTAACATTATGAATTCGCATATGATTTCATTTTTGTACTCTCTCGTTAAAATATCACATAGAAATTCATTCCCATAGAGATTTCATTAAAAAGCAAAAAAAAAAACAACTGGTGAAGTTGTGATTTCAAAGGCAAATTAATTCGACCACAATTCGACATTTTGGTAATTTATGCGACATAATTTATATTAAAAAAAACTGTTATAGTTTTGGGTTTGGGTATAGATAGGCATTGGCAAATAGAAAAATGTGGAATAGATTATAGCATTCCTACAAGTATTATGAAGCGTGGGTTGCTTTAACTGGGCTAACTGGACAGGTTGGTTTAAGTAAAGGGGAAACATAATTATGCAATTAAGGTAACTTAAATACTCAATTAACTATACACGTATTAATAGTTAGTCATTTCGATAATGTTTTCTGGCACAAGGGCTCGTTCTTTACTTCCAAACTGTGGGCTTAACACGAATTTTAGTCTGGCTTTCGAACCGAGTTCGCTTCAAGCGATTTGTATGGAAATTTGAGCAGCGCCACCGCGTGCGGATTTGGAACTACAATATTTTAGATACTTTTTGTTAATTTTCGAACGTCTCGATTTTTCGTTCATTTGATAGATTGCTGGTGCTCGTTAGTCGTTAGTAAAAATTCATGATCCCGATTGCTAACGGATCCGTTTTACTTGTGACAGCTCGATTCGAAAGCCAGACTAAATTCGTGATAAGCCCACTGATCCCTAAATACACCTCACTTCATTGTTGTTACAAGTGGTGGCATTACTTCATAGACTCGTGAAAGTCATCAGTTTTCCTACCACTCTTTCTTTCTACACTTTCTCAAAACACTGCTAAATCTTCGCGTGCTACTAAAACCCATTTGTTTATTGTATTAGTTTAACATGTTTTCTTATTTACGTTCTAATAAAACATAATCATCAAAAAGTCAATGTTACGTTGCTCCGTCGAACGTTCGCCTACATTGTCTTGGGCAATTGCTGTACTAATGATTCTAATGGCGCTTGTTACATTTAAAGTTAGATTTTGGTTTTTATTAATATTTCCCAATTGTATTTGTAATACCTTTATAAACTAGTGGGCTTATTGAAGCGGGAAAATAGAGACATGCATAAAATATTAAACGTCATCAATAAATATTCCAATTGTCACATAATAATTAAATAAAACAAATTAATTATACAAAAATTACTTAATTTAGTGTACAAGACATCAATAATCATAATTGATATAACAGAAAACCGTAATGCAATGGAGATAATTTATTAGCCTCTACTTAAGACTCTACAATGGCTTCAGAAGCGTATGACGAGAAGAAAACCACAAGAAACTCGTCAATCATCGTTGCTATATATACAAGTTGAATAGAGGGTAGTTATGTAAGTCTTTTATATCGGTTGTATGACGGTAGGTGACTATCGCATTGTCGGGTAGTCGTTAACGAGCTTCATAAATGATTACACGCAAGAAGGACTTTTATTTCCATAACTATGACATACATATTCATATAACTAAGGAATATTTGTAACTATAGAACAATGCTATTTAGTGTTTAATGTCTACAAATCTACTCAAATTTGATTAGTATAGGATATGTATAATATATATTGAAATACTAGGTCTCTGTTGAGTAAATTATGTCTTAAGAATGTTGTAGGAAGTTAGATCTAGAATCTAGGCGATTGTCACAAAGACAAAATACGCGTTTTGAAAGTAGCACAAAAAAGGGACATTTTCGTTATCATTACAAGCGTTAGCACACTGTAAGGTAATTATAGTACCTATACGAGAGGCACGTGTCCCAAATTCACCATTTTTGTCATGAAGAAGAAAAAAACAAGTGAATGAAACAAGTCTTTGTTTATTGAGATACTTAACCGTGGTTATTGTCGTGTTCAGTTAATTTGCATCTAAGTGTTAAATTGTATCATAAATATACTTTGGAATTATGTTTGGTTTTGAATGGAGCAATATCTACTATAGAATATTTCTAATATAGGTAATGATATATTTTATTTATTTACAATCTAGTAGTTTTTATACGCTGTCAACTTGGATGTAACGCGGGATAATGACTAATGAGGTCATCATAACCTAATAAATGTTTGGATAAAAATGCTTCCCCGAATACGACCCTTATACGGTAACTAACGACCAATGTAAATTGCATCGTGATATGTTCTGACATTGTTCTCGTGTGAACCCCATCTTGTCTCGTTCATTGGAACGTACTTCGAACTTCCGCTATCAAAGGTTACGTTATAAATTGCTGCTCAGTGTCCTGCCTATCTCAAATTTATCAGGAATGAAGTTTTGTGCAGCAAATGCATTATTTCACGTATTTCTATGAAAGAAGCGGTTATGCAATGTTTTTGAATTCCGCAGTCTCAGAGCACTTTACAGGTTGTCAATTAAGTTATTGGATCTTATTCTTAAAATATTTTGATAAGTTAATTCAAAAATGTTTATTGGCTCCGATTTATTTATTTACGAGAATATTGTTCTGTATGTATAGTACCTTCCACCATCTTACCGCATCCAATTTGTTTCGGCATCTTTTTTTTAATTTTTTTTTATAAAGTTTCGTATTCTTTATATAATTATATGAGTACTTACCTATATATGTTTTAAATATTTCATCCTAATTTTATTCCCAGCTTATTTGGATTAGACAAAATAATATAGCACATTAAATAACAAAATTTTCTCTTATATTAACTGTCACAATGTAGCTAAACTAATAAGAAATATCGAAAGGAATACGATATGGTATTATTGAGGAATTTACCAGTAGTTTTTGTTTCGAGATGGCACGATGCCTTGGATACAGTTACACTGTCCCGGACAACTCTTCCTTAGAAGGAGATACCTGACCGAGGCACGGGAATGTATCAATATTGCGCAGGATTTAATTCCAGCCGTTCCGCTTGTATTTTCTTATTTTATATTATTATTAAATTAGTTTTCTTTTATTTGTGGATTGTAAGATACTAAATAGTGTTTGTATTATTTGGGATATATGGATGTTAAACTCGAAAAAAATATTAAACAAATATTATTTTGACTAACCTAACTGTAAAGTAGATCTTAGTAGGCCGATTATAGAGTTGAAAATGCCTAATTTTATCATTGTTTAATACAAACAACTTGTTATTATATTTAAAAAAATAAGTAAAGCCAGAATTCTCTACTAGTTTTATAAATGAATATATACGTAGAATGGTTTCCAGTTAAACAATTGAGATTGGATTTTTCCGATACTTTTGTCAAGCGGAACGCATTGGGCTTTGAATTGGTTCGGTTGGTATATATCACATATGTATACATATATGAGTGCAGTACATATATGTGAGTGGCCATTCAGCAACTCTTGTAGGTACGATGCGGTCACGTATGAATGATAGAATGCACATGCACTACCCAGTTGTACTGAAGTTATGTTTGAGGTTATTCGCGAACACGATCAAACTAATATTTTATGCGGCTTATTTTGTGAGACTATATTTTTAATAGTAATAACTTAAGTATGATATTTTAGAGGATTTAAAGTGATGCTGTGTCAAATACAGTAATAGAAGACGAGCTTAGGCATCTAAAGAATCTCGCACAGGAATGGCGATGACTGTTGATTACTTTTAGCCAAAAGACTGCTCTCATCCAAGCGTAAATCTCTATATATATAAAACTCAAAGGTGACTGACTGACTGACTGACTTAGTGATCTATCAACGCACAGCCCAAACCACTGGACGGATCGGGCTGAAATTTGGCATGCAGGTAGATATTATGACGTAGGCATCCGCTAAGAAAGGATTTTGATCAATTCTGCCCCCAAGGGGATAAAATAGGGGATGAAAGTTTGTATAAATCTTATTAGATTTTCGACTGATTGAACTGAAATTAAAGATTGGAGTTACTGTGATGAAGACGTTTTTACACACGCTAAACAAAAATAAAGCCGCAAAA
This sequence comes from Tineola bisselliella, assembly GCA_028551675.1. Classification (NCBI taxonomy): domain Eukaryota; kingdom Metazoa; phylum Arthropoda; class Insecta; order Lepidoptera; family Tineidae; genus Tineola; species Tineola bisselliella. The sequence continues at coordinate 73,496 of JAPWLS010000611.1, forward strand.
ACTATACCTAATTAATAATAATACTTCTTAACGGGAGCGAAGCCTCGGGCATCAGCTAGTACAGTATATGACTCTCACATATTAAAAATTACTCATAAATTAAATAATTTTAAGTGCAGAAAATAAACTTATACTTAAGTACAATTGATGATCTGTAATACATCATGATCTCATTCGCATAAGACCCTTCATAACTTGTAAGGCGATCAACGGACGTATTGATTAGGGCACCACTTACTCGGACGCCAATTGAAATCATACGGATATGATCTAGAAAGGTGAATTGGAAAGAATGAGGACGTGAGGGATTGACTGGTCGGGCCACATAATGCTTGGTTATAAAACCCTATGAATTCACATCTACCGTCAGAGGCCAGTTTTATATTACAAGTGGCCTACCCATTACCCGCTTCCTTTAAGTTCTAGTTTACATGAATTTGCTACATTACTGGCTTATTACGCTGCAATGATATCTTTTGCTCACGTACATTGTAATTGGACTAGCCATAGCTTTTATATCGAATTAGAAATGATTCATAACTGTAGTTTAAAATAAGCAGAAGGTTCTCATTTCTTAAGATATTTATAAAAATACATTTGTTTTTATAAATTTTAATTAACCACTTAATGTAAATTCACAAAGGATCGAATTAGCGGAGTAGTAGATTTTTTCATTACTTCTGTTTTTATATCATACTAATTAATGCTTTCGTGGCACAGTGGTTAAGACGTCTGTTACGCAGAAGGGCCAAGTACGATTCCAGGTCGAAACAAATAGATGTATTTAATCAATAATTTATATTCGATTAATGTTTCTTTCAGTATATATACTATAAATAGTACATGGCTATTGTTAGGGCCAGGATAAGTTTGCAGATAAATACACTGTATGTATATGTATTCGAAAAAAAACTACAATGTATTCATTTTAGGCATTATCGTTAACTAAAAATAAAGCCTAACTAAAAATAATGTAATGTATGGTGCGCATCTCCACATTAAAATGTCATCGTACAGGTACGTCACGCATTGAACGCTATTTGAAATTCGAAGCAGTGGCCATTTTTTTATTAGTCGTTATATCCAATAATAATTGTTATGTGATTAAATTAAAAAGTACATTATTTCGTATATTAAATATTTTCGAGGCGTATTATTGCGTCAAACGTTATAATTGGGTTGTTCGATGTATTCTTCACGTATTTATTATACTAAACTGCGATCGAATTTATTTTAAAATTACTATCACATACTCAATAGCGACGTTGGTGCTTTTTTGTGCGCGAAAAATTAATGTTGTGAATTTAAAATTAAACGAAGACTTCTACTGGATTCTAGATTAGATTTAGAACTATTGCTAAAATGTGACTGCATTTTTTTAAACAAAGCCACTCTGAAATCAATACGGACTAACTTTTGGTCAAACTACTATTCCTATTTTATAATTTAATTCAAAACTTCGTTGAAAATTTTACTATGACTTGACTGAGAATAGACTAGACTTGACTGTTTTATGTAATGTATAAAATTATTTTGGCATTATCAGATATTTATATTGGCATAACAAAAAATCGAGTTTAAAAATTCACAACTTCCAAAAACTTTACTTAAACTAGTAAAATATTTAAGACTAGCAGTTGCCCGCGACTACGTCTGCGTAATAATGAAGATTATAAAGTACTGTGAAGTTTAATTATGTATCATATTTCAGTCAACAGAAAATGCCTTCCACACCCCTGTTGCAAAATCTACTAACTGCCTCTCCGTCAAATTTCTAGTTTGTAGCAAAAAAATATACAAACCTGCGAGAGCCCTTACAACTCCTTAATCTGGTCCTGTTGCAAAATCCATTCTTTGGAGACATCAACTAACTATAAACTACCTCCCTGTCAAATTTCATCTTTGTATGTCAAGCGGATTTCGAGAGAACTTTCGCTTTTATTTTCATTGAATTAGATATGAATTACAATGTGAACTTAAAATAAAATGAAATATATCTTAAAAAACAATTGAAAAACTGACAGCACATTTGCCCGCCAAAATTAGGCACAGACTTCGAATTGTGTGAACTTAAAATAAAGTGAAATACAATATATGTGGCTGAATGGGGTCGATCCCTTTGCCTTAAAACGGAACAAAAAAAAAAAAAAGAAATATCATAGACATCGAATTGTGTGAACTTAAAATAAAATGAAATATATCTTAAAAAGCAATTGAAAATATTCTATAGCCTATGTTCATCAGGGATTTTTTACGATTCTAATGGTAAAAGAATTTTTCAAATCGGTCCAGTAGTTTCGGAGCCTATTCAATACATACAAACAATCAAATGTTTCCTCTTTATATAATAGTATAGATATAGATTATGGTTCCCTGAGGCGAAACAGAAGCGAGAGAAACTCTTGTCGGAGTTGCTAGAAAGCGCCCACACTACCATATCAAGCGACACCGACGACGAGCGCAGCGACAAAACTAGATTTTAATAAATATAATATCATAAAATCGTTATAGTGTATTGCTGTGCAAACTCGATTAACATCGTTTGAAGTTCAGTTACCATTTGTAGTGTTCTAGGTTACGGCTAGGTGAAACTTTACTTAGATATCAATAAATTTATTTTTATTTTATGAAGGAATGAGGTTGGTAGCCGAATCTTTTTGAGAGTTGAGTTAATTATACACGCATGTCGAAGGATATATGGACGTGTAATTTATTTTGGTTTTAGAACAAAAATAAATTCGAAAAAAATTAATTCAGTTTACATAATTTACATACAAAAACACGCCGCATCACGAAGAGAGCTAGTGAACGACTGAAGCCTAGTTTAGCAAGCGCAATCGTAACTTTGCTCCTGGTAGCTTCTCTAATCTCCATCATACTCAATGTTTTAGGATTTAGATTTAAATGTTCGACAACAGAATACCAATTGATAGCACCTTGATTTTGTTTGTAGCCGGTAACTGAATTCTGACTTAAGACTTAACGCCGCTCTGTGAAATTAAGTAATTAAGGCGACCTTAAGCACATAAAGAGACTCGAATATCTACTTCATTTAAACTATCCTAAGAAAATGACTTTAGAAAGTGATTACCGATACCGTGATCTCGCCAATCATAACCTGAACAATATACTATAAGTGTAGATATATTTTTGCTTAATCTACAGCTCCTTTAAAAATTTAATACAATTAATGTAAATAAAGTTAATACCTAAAGTAGGTATATAATATATTATTATTGAACTTTGATGCTACTTTTGCAGAAACTTAAAACAATATTATAATACACGTTCGTGTTGTTAATATTACGAGTAGATAATGTAATATAATTGGAAATAAGATATACGAACAAGGACATATGATTATAATATTTATACGCAATAGAAGGATAATCTTATAAATGTATAGGGTGTAAGTTACGTGCTATATATATATAGGGTGTTACAATTAATTCACTTAGGTATTTTTTTAATTCCTTATTCTATGCTTGGATCCTAAACACAAAGCTGGTTAGGAGATATATATTTTGAGTGATTTGAACACTGAGTCCTTGATCAGTGAGCCCACGCTTGTATCCATTAGATTGTAATCGTTCTAAAATTCAATAATTCCGATAGCAAGTTACGGAATAATGGTATATGTGGCATTATTAATTAATATAATTAATATTTAATTACCCACTTCTCGACTCTTTACGAGCGTCTCTTCCTAACGCCGAATAGCGTTTTGCGATGTCTTTTGCAATCTAAGGCCCATAATGCATCAGATATATAGACGAGGCAATCAACGCTGAACACAGCTCCACTTCAAGTCGACGGCTTTTTTGGTTTTGAGTACGTTTATGGTGTTACGTAATATCTTCTTTTATCCCGCTTTAATTGATTCACCTCGAGTATAAGGTGTCAATATCTACTATTTAAAAGATTATAAACACACGGTTTTATCTATGTTTCATGTAAATTTAATAAACATTAAATTATATCGTAGCAATAATTTTCTTTATATAATGTAACATGAGTAATCAACAAGTCGTGCATAACGATCTTCATTAGGAATGCGTATATTTAGCAAAATATTGTTTATAATGATGATATCATGCAGCTGTATTTTTTTTTCTTTTATTTAAACAATTGAACATGTCTAGCGGGGCAGGCGGGGGTGTCTATCTTTTTAGGGACTCTACACTACTTGATTAATGCGCGGTTCAAAAAATAAATCTTTGGTGGAATAAAAATATAGAACAAAATCTTATTAATGTTTTCTTTAAGATTAATAAATATATTCAAATGAACGTTAATATAACTGCATAGTGCATACCAAAATAGTTTTCGTGTGGGCGCGGATTTGTATGTGATTATAGAACAGAACTTGCATAGAAATTGAGTACAATTGGAACTTTGTTCTGGTTATTTTTAGCTCAAACATGATATATACATTGTTAAGAAAAGTATGTATGTTCGGACAATTCGATGTGTAAGCCTAATTTTGGCGGTCTAACATGCTGTCAGTTTTTTCATTTGTTTTTCTATTGTTTTTTGTTTTAAAGAATTCATATTTAATTCCGAAAATATATATAACAAAGTAAGAAGGAGTAAAGAAGTTTTTAAGTTGTCAAGACACGCACAATATATATAAAGTATATAATATATAAAGTATAGTAATATATATTAACTCTTAATTCCAGAACATCTGACTGATGACCACTTGACTATGCATGATGGAGCTATTAAGTCAGACTTAAGATAATCCGTTTATTGAACTGTAATTTTCTTAGTTTTATTCTGTATTTTAAATATGAACAAAACTATTTTATTAATAGGTTTTATATAAATTTCATGATTGTTTTATATCATTTATGATTTGGTGGTTGCACTAGGATGACGTTTAAACGCGTCTTTTTAGTATATTTTATTATATTATAAACTCTCTTAAAGTGTACATATAGTAAGTTCATTTATAACTCGTCTTCTCTAGTTACTAACTCTGGCTTTATCCCACATACATGCGGGGAGTCCTATCAATAGGGAATGGCTGGGAATAGTGCGTGCACGTTTGTATTAGGGTGGTGGCAGACTAATGTCAGTTATTAACGTGATCTGCAGCCCATTACTTAGCCGCTTTGAGATTAGTTTCAAACTTACCGGGTATAGAGACCCTGTCAATATGGTCTAGTTTCTCAGAAAACTAAAATCCTATTTAAAGTATCGTGTGATAGTAATTGTTCATGCGAGGTCGGAAGTGTATTATGCACGAAGGCAAAAACAAAGGTTATAATCGTTCACTGGTAATAACATTAAATAAGATCACTCTCAATGTCAATCAACTTTTGGCTTAAAGTAAAGGAATAAACTTCGGCAGGGTGAATTACTTTCTTTTGTTTTATTCGTTAATTTGTTATTAATTAATGTCTTTACAGATCTCAGAAGAATTTAGCTTAGGTTTTAGAGTGGATATTACTTTTAATATTAAAAGTAATTTATCATTTTTAAAGGTCGCAAGCAACAGATCGTGTGTGGCATTGTAACCTATGTGTTTAAATATTTACATGTAGATATTTTGTTTGTTTTAAAAAAATATATGCTCATAATGAGCTAATTAAAAAAAATTAGTAATCAATAAAGTCAAATGTTAATTAACATATTTGCAAAGTAGAGTTTTAAAAATATTGGGGTCATGTATTTTGATTATATTATTAATAGAAAATATATGTATGTAAATTACGTTTTACTATAGGTACTACGCAGAAACAAGAACATAAATATCAAATTTTGTTTATATGTATTTATCTATCTATTGCTCAAATCACCGGTCGGTGGCCGCAAGGACGTTGGTGCGCGGGCGGGGACGTACAAGCGACAGGTTTTACACCAATCACAACGAAGACGAACTTGTGTGAGGGCTGTGCGAGCGCTTGTGAAGTAGCAAACACTAAATGTGTTACCAGCGTTTGAACTTTTTACCAGTTTTGTGTTTTGTATGTTAAATTTATTAATAAATATAAGTAAAGTTATAGTGAATGAGAAATTCTATAATTAGACTTATTATGATTATTTAGCATTCAATTGTACATTGTTAACTCATTATTTTTAGTTTTTTATTCTGTTTGATTTCATTTTATTTAGTATAATACAAATGTCATAGGCTGCCTATTATGTGTATCATACCATATCATATCATACAGATTTATAATTTGTTAAATAAACATTTTTTTCGAGTTGGAATTGAACCCGAGACCTTAGTGTAACAGACTGATGCGATATCCACCACGATACAGAGGTCGTCAGATAAAATGATTAATGAGAAATGGGAGCTTTAGGCAGTTGGCAACATTGCGCCAATCGGTAAACGAACTTCATGAGAGTACGCGCGCGTGCGCATTCACAGTTCACACACACTCGTGTACGCTGTTGACTTGCGCCTAGATCTATGGTTTTTTTTCTCTCATCCTGTTCGTTGCCAGGCTACTGCTTATAAACCCCGTATACCTGCGCGCGGGCAAAGTAAACGGTCTATAAAATTGCTTTTAAAACTTTTTGTTTTGTTCAATTAACGACTCGTTAAATTGGTGTTTATAAACTTTACCGTGAAATGTGTTAACATTATAATCAGACTCTAATGTACTGTGGACCGTAGGATAACAATAACCTTTGATTGTCAATAAAGCGTGATCGTAAAGTTTCTTATCCGTGTTTTAAAAAGTGATGAATTAAACTTGTGACGAGACGAAAATGGGCAGTGTTTACTTGAAGTGGAATAACATCGTGGGTTCACCCAGATAACGTTTATGGTAAGAGAATATCTTTTCATGTTTATGTCGTAACTTAAATTGAAGCTTTCTTTTTTGAAAGATATTGCATTCGCGCAGGACTTAACAAACTGTTATGGTATCTTAATGCAGTTTCAGAAGTTATTACTACAGGTAGGTTGGTGTTTATTAGCAACTTGCGTAAAATGTTTAACGTTGGTTGCCCACACGAAGTTTTATCACATTGCCAAACACCAAATATTGTAATTTGTGTAGAATATAAGTAGGCGTTTGAAAATATCTTTTGTTTATAAAGATGTTTACATTTTTCTGTGTAGGTGATTTTAATGAATATCGTTCGTTCTACCTACCTCGACAGAACGTACCATCTGGAATTAGAATTACGTCGAGTGCGTTACTTTATCGTAACAAATTTTTTTATTGAGTTGAAATAGTAGATAAGCCAGTATAGTAGTGGACATGCCAAAGGTAATAAATGCGCAGGCTGCGGACTTATCTTACTCAGAGAGTAATCCGTAATCCTATTGAGAGGAATTTGATAAAGTTTATAATAAATAGAAAAAATACGAAGCGTACTAGTATTGTTTCTAACGTATTTGCCTCGATGAAATACCTTTGTTAGTATATTATCATAATAGATTTACCAGGATAAAGATAATCGTAGGTTTGAAGTTACGTCATCAAGAAAATGATTTTGCGAGCAACAGTATTATAAAGTTGCAAAACCAAAACGCAAACCTATAATTTAGATGCACGTAATTGCAGCATTTGCTAAAAATAAAATTTAAAAGAATCATAATGGCAGGCAGAGGTTGCAAATTAAATTCATAAATTCAAATGGAAAGGTCTTCAAAACAATACAATGCCTAAATTTATTATACAAAACAATAAGTAATGATTATTGCTGTTTGTTGTTGATTAATATTAATATTATTTGTCATTGACTTTGGTTATGCGACTGGAGACTGCTAAAGGAGGCAGAATTATTACCTGAAGACAAAATGCGTATAAATTAGCGCAAAGCACGGTGAGTACATTTTAACTTCAATTAGAACGGTTTAGGGTAGCAGCTGTCATTTCCTCATGCCATAATGATAGCTTAGTGCCCGAAACTACAGTTGTTGCTATCGCGTAAAACTCGCATTTACCGTACAGGTGTAGATTTCTGGAAGCTGTACTGGAATTATTCGACCAGAACTAACACTGAAATTTATTAATTTCACAGTGATTTAAACGTTTAGATGCTTCCGATTTATGATCGATTGACTGACCAAATATATAAAAAAAACTTCTTAAGTTTTTATATCGTGTAGTGAATTGAACCATGCAATTTTTCAAAAGAGGTGAATTGACCTGTCTTTCTAGTATCAATGTTTAGCAGTGGTAAGCTTAAACTATATTAAAAATTTGGTCTCGACTACTAAAGCTCGGAAGTGAAAATAACGGAAAGAAAGTTGTAGTTAGTTACATGATGCATACCTTTAGGTTATCTAAATTCTACGATATTAATTCATTCACCAAATGACTGTTCAAATCGGTCAAAAATAATTAACTTTTGTGAAAACTATACTTCATTGAAACATACATAACACTTATTTGAAATAGAACTGGTACCTATTATAATTACAGAAGTAATTTTTAGCGATTTATAATTCTGTAAGTTTCTAAAGATACGTCTTTGTAAATATTTCTTTCCGGTTTAATGTCGCAAATTATCCATTTATAAAGTAATGAATTATTCTTACAAAATTTTGCCTAATAATAATTAATGACTTGACTGAGATTTGTGTGTGTATGTGTGCAATTTATTGAAAGAAAAAAAGAGCTCTGGAGGTAAAGTTCAATATTATATTGAGAGTGAAAATGGATAAATAATTCAAAATAGAAAGATTGTTGTAAACTGAAGAATGCGATGCATGAAGTGTCAATATGAATAATATTTTTTGTCTCAAATCCCGACCTATTCCTATAACGGACTAATGCACAACAGTCGTGTGTGCTTTTGATAGTGCGACCGACATCTGTTACTCACGACTCTTGTTGTGGCATGACTTCGACAACAATTAGTTATGTCACGCCTTGTCGTGTCATTGTTAACTATAAATAGTACTTTCTCTCGTTGAAAGATTTTTGCACAGACATTTCGCCATTTTTATGGACTCTCTATGTGCTTGTTACTATGCGCGTTAAGTTAACGGTTGTGAGTATCGGTTTTCGAATTTCCAAGAAATCTTTGCTTGTAATTCTAGGAAACAACACAGAGTTATTAATTTTTAAAATGTTTGTATAAAATGTTGGTAATTAGAGATTGATGACAAATTGAAAGGCGATCCTTCGCAATGCAATTTATCTGAGCTCATAACATAAAAGTAGCTATGTATGTGTGTTGTAAACTCACATATGTGCATCAACAGTAGGCGTTTACAAGTTTTTTTAAAAGAAATACTTCAAAAACAACATCGCAACACAATGGGATTTGAATTCGTTCTTCTCAAATGCGAGATGACCTCTCGCCGCTAAAGTTGTATGTGAAACTTGTTTTGAAATTGTTAAAAAGACTTGAAAAACCAAATTCTTAGAAGAATCGTCTTTTGATGTTATGCTACCTTTGGAAATTTACCATGTTTGGTTATGTTTTACGACTGTTTTATCAGATTCTGAGAAACTATTTGAATCAATTTATTACTCTGTAAGTAGCTTGAACTCATACTGAAGTCTGAACCCAATTTCACACTTTACCGTTCGCACATTCATTTAGAATCTATATTTTTATTTAAACAGTAACGATTAATGAAGCGACTATTCCCAAAGAGCGATCTAGAAGCCGTTGGCGACAACCTTGACGAGTTTGTAATGGAGAAAGTTGAAGACAGGAGACTATGCATGAGGAAAGCCCAGATCTAATTGATCGATTCGCTATGAGTCACGGTCCTCAGCAATGAGAAAACGACCGAGAGAACGGGGGAGAAAAAACACGATTATGTATTAAATAATCAGTTCCTGTAAGATTTTAAAATTCAAATTAAAACAAAAGAAATATAGGAGACATACGCTTAATAACATTGCGATGTCAGTTCCATTAAAACTAAATACTTAACAAAAAAAAAAACAAAAAAAAAGTAGCACATATAATTTCCTTTAAATCAGCATATCAGTTTACAAAAGAGGAAAATACTGAATAAATTCAAGTACCTAAATATTTATATTCGTAATTTTCATGTTTTCTCTACTAGTTGAAACTTTTACGTATTTTCTTATCGGGTTAAAAGTTGATTCGAATATAAACTCTACATGTAGTAAAACAGCAGTTAAACTGCCTTGTTTTATTTAGGTAGAGATGCAATACAAATTTAGGAGTGTTTAGACGTGTCTAAGATTTTCAAATTAAATTGAAATTGTATTTATTTGCGTAAAATACAAACATCCCAGTCTCAAACGCAAATAAACACAAACAAACGTAAGCCACATAAAATCTTTTAAATTAGGCATTATAAAGCTAATCAAATGAAAGTATTACCTCTGCCTTAACCGTTGAATTTCTAACAGATAAATCTCTATTTATTTACCTTGATAAACTATCAAGACATCGGCGCCGGTATGGTAAAACGTCTTAAGTTGTTTTTGTAGAGTAAATATTGTTTATTCTTACTGATATGTAATCACTTTGATGCGTACTTCATTTTGTCATATCACCGATGGTAACTGGGTCGGTAAATATAATATAAGTAATAAATGTTGTAAAGTTGATAACACGTTATCTGATAATGACTTTTCAATTATTTACCTACTTACGATACTTTCTTAACTAAAAAGATAACCGCTTAAGTAGCTTCTATGTGTACAGGTTGATAATAAAAATTTATTAAATATAAAGAATAACTCTTACTTGAAATTCAAACACAAAATAACGCAGTATCGCACGTACAGTAATACCAGGCTTTACGCGACCCCGTTATGCGCGGTTTCACTATAACGCGAAATTCAAATTTATTATTAAATTACGCGAAAGAGTGCGTATAAACATAATGTAGTCATCAACTTCTCTATGATCGCGGGAATTTCAGTTAACACGATTTTTTCCGGAACGTATCCCTCGCGGAAAGCGGGGCATTACTGTAATGGTAATCATTAATTGGTTCAGAGGGAATTCCGATTAAATTATCCGATAAAAATCATATAGTGGGCAAAATTGTGTTTTTCTGTTAAATTTGGATATAATATATATAGTTTCTATTAATACATATATTATTTATACTCATTGGATATATTAAAAGAATTACAGGAATCATCTTTAATTTTCGCCATACAAATTTATCTTACTCTATCATGGATTTGGTTTCAACTGTTTTAGTTTATTAACACACAATTCTGATATAAAGTTATCGTATAATAGAACGTAAAACGAATGCTACCAGTACGTATGCTATATTCCTAACTTATTTTAATAAATTTCGTAGTTAATCGAAATTATACTATATCGCGAGGATCATAAACGACTCGACGTCTTATTTAATTAAATTCATAAACACTTGATTAATTTTATTTCCAATTCTAAATAATAAATTTTTAAATTTATGAGCTGTTTATAAACGAAACAACTAAGATTAATAAAATTTATTAAAAGCTACATATAAGCTATTGTATAATAGATAGTAATAATCATTTGCATATATTAGCAGAATCGTATATAAATTTGAATAATAAAGGCCTTATTTTTATTATTTACTTTGCATGAAATCTTAGATAAATAAGCATTAAGTTGGGAACCGGATTTTCTTGCGTATCTTAAGCGCCGGGCACATGTTACTTAAACATGTATTACAATTTAAAAGTCTATGCTTTACTATTACGTTTGTTTTAATACATATCTGACGTTTTAAAAGCATTGTCTTGGTTGACATTTTTTACCGTTAATAGAACTATCCTGGACGATTTTTTATATTACTCAAATCATGTTCGCTAATAACTTTAAAAATGCAAGTATTTACAATTTTAATTATGTTATATTTGTTTATTAATTATGTTATCCAATTCCGAAATACACTAAGTCATTTCTGAGGTGATGACAACCCTACATTGGAGTAATAACCGTCGCGTCGTTAGTCTCCCTGAATTGATGCTATGTAAAAAGAATTTAATGTTTAATTAAGGATAATATAAAGGTAACAAATAAGAAAAAGAAAAAGTTAGCTACATGGATTCAAGGAAACTGTGCGATGCTGCAATAAAATATTACATAGTGTGTTAACGGTTTTAGGTTTAAAACCCCTAATCTTCGTTTCTTTAATATTATAAAAAAGTGCAAAGTCATCGTCTGTTTGTATTAGACATTATGCAAATGTTAGTCATAGTTTTTTTTCACAAACCACATAAGTCAATTTAGTTGTTCTCAGAATAGCTAAGTGATTTAATAAGTAATATTGGTTCTAGATTAGGTTCAGATATAAAAAGTGTCTATTTCGTTGAATTGAGCTTGGGACTTCCGTCTTAGTTTTTGCTAGCTCAGTTCAAATTTAGGTTAGAAAAAAATATGTTTGAGCAAGTTTCTGTCTTACATCTGATTGATAATGAGTTTAGACATCTTTATCAATACTCTGAGAGTAAACCTTCGATTGTTTTAATTTTGACATTTTAACACTAAAAATCTAGGAAAAGGTTTTTTTTGATAGCTTAAGATTGAGGTCGTTAATGTTAGACCTAATTACAACTATATATTTTTATGTATTTAAATAATAGTTTTAAATGTTGGGTCACCGTTATTTTCGTAGAAAATCTATGTTAAGCGTCGATGAGAATGGCTATCGCTATGCCGGCTTTAGATATGAGTATAGTGGATACGCTTTCCAATAACACCTACACACGGTTAATTATACATTACTGACAAACAGCACGTTCTGCGAAATTTCGCCATACCCCGTCCTGTTTACTTTGTGTGCGAGAGCTTGTTGAAATTTCCTCTTTTTTGTTTTATTATAATTCCAAGAAATATCGGTTGGCTGGTAGAAAATGCCTTTAGGCATTAAGTCCGCCAATTTGTAAAACTTTTGCAAATAAAGAATTTTATTATTATTATTATTATTATAATAATTATTTTAAAACTGGCTAGTTACAAAAAAAAAACGAAAGTCATGTAAATTTAATATTCAATTGTTTTGTTTTTGTCTTATTGGACGCACGTGGTTCATTAATAATAATAAAGCTGTCTTTAGTGTAGATTGTTTTACTATTTTTAGTAAGTACGACGGTACGCCTGCCATAGAGACTTGAGAAACTATTGGAAATACGCTATATTAATTATTATTATTGTTTATAAAATCTTTAACAGGTCATATCAGTATCGTATTTAGTGTTTGATATATTACGGTAGTTCTACGCAGTCATGCAACGTATTAAATAACAAAGATACAAATCTGTTTTTTAGGAAGCGATGTCTTCATAATTTAACACGTGACTTTGCCTGTGTAGTTATTTTTATAAGGACATCCTATATAAAGCAAATAATCAAACTCGATGGATAGTAGCTAACTTTGGTTACTCGTCAACTACTTTTTCTTATCATAATTTATAAAATAATCTTTTAACGGTAAAATAGGCTAATTGAACTTAATTTTGTTTTTTTTGTATTTGTAACGAGAGTCCAATGTGCTCTTTATGACTATTGAAATAAAGTTGTGAATTGTATTTTATAGTTTTAAATAGACGGATTGGTCAGAAATCGTCTCTTATCGGTAGACAGAGTGTCTGATTATGTTGGAATTTATTACGTAAATGTTTTAAAATAAACAAACAAAATGCGTTAGTTATAAGTCCGAGTGCCGAGTTAATTTCTGTGGGTTTTTTACATGACGTTTGTTGTTTTTGTAATGCGTTTAAAGGTAAAAAATAATATTATTTATTAATATTTGTAATGTATGAAACTGCCAGTTGTGCATTACAAAGCGTAAATAATACTGCACCTTGGTAGACAGTGACAGCTTGTGAGAGACCGTGAAATATATTTTGTAAGAAGAATGTAGTGAAGTCGCTCAAAAGCCTTTGCTTTTTAATATCAATTATACTCTTTATAGGCTTGAAATTGTTTTATAAATAAGAAAGTTTAGTCTACATATAACGAGTTTATTTGCATTAAACTCAAGCATTTAAATTACTTTTGTATTTTATGATACCTTTCACTTATTAATAGGTATTGTTATATTTCAATGTACAGAGCATGTTGTTATGTTCAATTAGGTTTTGGAAAAAATATGCTATACATTTTAGGTCCTAGCCATGACAAAAGATTATGTATATGGATTAAATAGGAAAAAGTTTTTTTTAAGTTGTCACTATGTAGTTGAGGTACATTATGCATACCGCAAGTTTGAAAAGAGCGTACCCTATCAAGTATCAATACAGCTCTAGTCAATGCTGCGCAGGCGACTGCTGCCTGTGGACTTTCCATTTGGTTGCAATAGCCTCCTCTAATGAACCGCAGTTTAGAGATCATATATCATACTATGATAAATAAAAAGTCAATAGGTCGCATTTTTTTCGACTAATTCTTGAGATAATCCGCATGCGGTGACTCTGCATATGTGTGTCTATTTCATATATCATGTTTTAGTAATTATCTAGATTTCGGTGTTGTTGTCCATCTCCCAAAGTAAATAATTTATTATGCGTTTCAGTATTCCGCATGCGGTAACCGACGACAAATGTAAATATGCATTAGAATATTTATTAGAAATTTTTGTAGCTAACGATCTCGCGAACAATAGATTTTTTCATTTGCATAAATATCTATTGGTGAAATTCATATGTTTAATATTTTTTTTTATAGTGTACGTTTGGTTCGAGAATTTGTATAAGTAAATTTCACTCTGTTCTCTACATTCACGCGTCAATCATCTTATTATGATTGCTTACTTTCTTCCACGTATGTATGTTATTGCTGCACTATCGCGGGGGCAGAACAATAGTTTTATTTAAAGGTAACACTAGACTCTGTGTGCGGTTTTGCTGTGACCACAAAAGTTGCGCTATTTTTGAAATGTCCGATTACAATAATCATAATAAACGCTCTAGTAATTCATGTACATACTTAGTGGTAGCCAGGCTGATGATGGTTATTAACCCAGTCGCGTTTCGGGATCACTTTGAAAGTAATCGGTATAGCGAGAGGAGTGTGCTCTCTGTGTATATCAGGATGGACCACATTCGTCTCCACAAGCCGGCATAGTGAAAGCGACGGAGTGTTGCCATTGCAGACTACTATAAAAAATATATTATTATTACATTTTTTAAAAAGTTTGGAGTCAAATTTTAAATGATGAGAAAATTTATATTCAATTGAGATATTTAGAATCTTAGGTCCCACCACCATGCTTCACATGTTAGATTGCAATGATAACCGTTAAGCAGTCGTTATACGCATTGAAATAGTCCATCACGAAATTACATGACGTGATTAGATTGAGAGAAATCAGCTGATGTCTTTCTAAAGCTATAAAATGATGGATCACATGTTGATGTTAAGACTTATTTATCTTATAGGTACTAACTGGCCATGTACCGAGATTTCACTCGCATTTAATATGAATCATACATGATACATGTATATGAAATATGAACACGTGGAATTCATTAATAAAATTACAATTACTAAAATGTAATTAACCAAAATTGACAACAGAAACGAAGCGCAACCATTGCGTATGGAGTCGACTTCGCAAGAGCCGTTTATCTATAGATAGTTATAGTTCGCATAAATAAAACTTTCTGCATAGATTATATAATTAAAATATAATTTTTCGAATTGTACTAATAGTCCCTGAGTAAGTGCAACATACTAAGACTGCCGAATGAAAGAGAAAAAACAAGTGAACTGATCTTCTAACGAAATTGTGTCGTTAGTGATTTATAGAGCTTATTACAATATGCACATAAAAAAGGAAATACAATCAATAAATCTTCGTTAATGTGTAGCGAAATTTATTAATTATAATAATAATAAATTATGTAACAAACATTTATGACGTCACTTGTTGATAGTATACTAATACTATAACACATAACAAACATGTTTACGTGATTAACATATAATTGAAAATGGATTAACATCATTGCAAAATATTTTAAAAGTAGTTTAATTAGTCGACCTTGTTTTGGTTTAAGTAGATAAATAAAAATGCAAACGTTTCATTAAACAGGATTTTTATTGATATGTCCATTTTTATGAAATGTTTGTTTCGTGCGTTAACTTTTGCAATTGTATCTTAATTTCATAAATGAGGTTTTAATTGCTTTTATTTTAAGACTCGTATACGCTTTTAAAGTTAACGGTTTTTTCGGTGATTAAGACCCCTATATGCTTTACAATAAACCCGGAGTATTTCAACATGGCTATAGGATAACTAGCTATTCTAATCGTATTTCTGGCTTACTACTGTCCTAGCTTGGGATTAGCTGGAACTCTTTACATGATGACAGTAAATTCGTCGCGCCCTCTGCAAATTAACCGAGCATATATTCATATATCAAAATAAATCATCTTAGGTTGTAAAGCAGTTTTTGTATACACGAAGCTAGAATTGCTAGCTTATAGCTTGAAAAACTAGCCACATATGTCCTGCGCGTCACGAATATTTGTGTGTTCTGGGTAAGCGTGTCAATTATGCAAAAAAAAAGAATACTAAAATAATATTATTTTTCCTGTTTAATACGACAAAGTGTTGTTGAAGTTAACGACTTTTGAAACACGTTTTTTTCTCTTAGATATAACAATTAAGATTGTGTATGTTTTTTGTTTCAGAATTATTAAGTTGAGTCGAAAAACAATGGGGCCATTCATTTCCAAAGCGGCCATATTAATGCTGGTAACATCAATCTGTAATGGAGTACTGCCGGAAGATGATTTTAGGATAATTAACAAACAAGGTCAGTTTATTTCTTCATTTGCATTTAATTGTAGAGTTTTTACAAGCAGGTTTTTTTACTATTTGTTTTTTGTCAATTTATTACATCTAGTTGGGAACGGAAGTACTTTTTATGTGTCAGTTTTAATGCATAAATTATAATCCTTGTTTCAATTAATATTTTTGACAAGTTGTCAGTTTTCTATATTTAATACATATTGCAATTAGAGCTCTTTGGAATTGCATTACGTACCCATGTACTTAAGACCTTTTAATTATAACAAGAACGTAGCGTTATTTGCTAAGTAACATTTAAATTCACTGTCATAACTGTAACGAACCGTGCATCGCAGTGTTGCCACAACTGCGATGGCTGTTAAGCCGCATAAAGTTTTCAAATTAGTTAAATCATGCTCATAAATAAAATATAAAACAAAAGAGTTTATTTTATAAAAAATTTGTTTCAATATAAATAGCAAGGGCCTGCACTAGATTCAAAAACCTGTATTACTGAGTACCTCAGTTACCGAATTAGATGCATGAAATGTTCGGACATCAGTTTTCACAAGGCAAAATTGTTGTTAATTCATTTTGAATTTGATTACTTGTCATCTAACAGAATATATGCATAGATACTGCGTAGTTGGTAAAGCCTAAAACAAAATATAATTTATGTTTATTACTTAAACGGATATTATGATTTACGTCTTAAAGATAAGCTGTGTTGTAAAACTAATAAAGGATGTTGGTTAATATAATAAAATTCACTTTTCAGATCTACTCGCGAAAGATAGTGATATCTTTGAAGATAAGAGTTCTAAATCATTTTCACAGCTACTGTTTGATGTTGCCAGAGACCAGGTCATCGTTGGTGCTAGGTAATGTACTTTTTGTGACACCACGGTATAAATATGTCAAAAGCAGCCTCAGTAAAATCTTTACTAAAATTTAAAGTGAAAAAGATAATACTTCTATTTTTAATGATTTCACTCATTCTTATCTGTCAGTTTCACATATTACCTGACCTTAAAATCTCAAATAAATGACGATGTTGTTGTTTTGTTTTGAGTTTATTTTTGTTATTTTAGCAAAGTGAAGCTGTTTTGATTAATATCCCCATGTTCTAGTTTACAACATTATGCTGACGGTGTCTATCATATGATAACAAGTTACTTTGACTGCTATAATCAATCAAACATTACGGTTAGGTGTAAATGAGATATGTACTATACTTCGACGTGACGATAAACATCCATGTGTGGTATTCGTGTGCAACCATTGACCGCTTTAGCTCCATTTCTTATTTAGTTTTAAAACAAAAAGAGCAGTGTATTATTGTTTCCTGTGATATTTGCTAATTATACTAGATGAATTAGAGAAATAAAATGAAAACAATTTTATAAGCAGCAATTCACATTTTTCGGAACAATCATTACATTCCACTTTAGAATTATAACTGTTTCAATATTTTTTAAATAAACTGAATGTATTCATATTTTGTGTCTAATTATAAACCAACTTTGTATATTATCCAGAAGTCCTTATGGATAGTTTTTATTTATTCAAGTGGCTTTTGAAATTCGATAACAGTTGGTTGGTACAGTACGGATATTGATTTTAGTATGGCTTCTATTTTAACATGCGGAAGTTTGTTTTTTTTTGGTTACATGTTTTTATAGCATTTGTTGTAATGCATAATAAAATAACACAATAAAAATCGCCGTTATTTATTTTTAATAAGGATCGGTAAACGTGTCGTTGACTACGTTTTTATGTGGTCCGGAAAATGTTGTCAAGCCGTAAATAGGAGGTAGACCCCCCAAGAGTTCATACCACTATTCATAAGCGGTGTCTAAGGTTATTCATGAATATGTTTTAATTAATTTAAAGGACTTACTTATTGGCTAATATTTTGACTAATTTCCATCGGCAGCAGTCTCAGCTGATGACAGACCATGATGACTTACGAAACGTCGCATTTCTAAGGATTTATTGATATTTTAATATTTTAAAATAAATACGATTAACATATTATTACTTCATCGTAATAGCTAGCTATTAATAAATTCGAAGTGGAGCAATGATCTTTTCTTTATTCAGCGTCTTTTTTAGTTCACACACTTTATCGCTTAAACAAATGTGGACATAATTTTTTATGCACACAATTGCGTACACATTCGAACTAATGGTCTTACGTAGGCAGTTTTGTATTAAGATTTTTTTATTATTATTGTTATTTGAAAAGAAGCGTGTAATCGTGAAGCCTAACGTTTCATCGTCTCTTTCTAATCTCTATACTGGACTACTATAGATATATGACAGTAACAGCTGGAATATACAAATAGGCAGTAATTGCAGTTGACGAAAAGAAGCCGAAATTTTTTCCTGTCAACTTGACTGTAGCTTACACGTAACATTATTTGAAATATATTCGCATATTACACTTTATAGGCTAATATTATATGTCCAGTGTTTTGACGCATTCTATGATTAGTATAAATCATTCCATTTATATTAATTCGCATGCAATTTGATATAATTTTGACACAGTACACGTGGTTTATGTTCTTGAACAACTCGCGTTGTAAATTGAGAACTAAGTTACTACCTAAATAATGTGATACCATTGTATCGAATTACTCGCCCGATAGGCTATTTGTAAATCATAATAGATCCGATTTGACATTTAATAAATACTATTTCTGGGTACATACGTCGTTTCATTAATATAGTTATTCTTAATTTAAACAATTTCCTGGAATTCGTTATATGACGAAGACAATAATAAACATTGAATGTTATTTCTGATGTAACAGATGTTTTTACAGGGACGCAATATATAGGTTGTCGTTACGTGGTCTCAGAAGTTTCGAGAAAGCCGATTGGCCAGCCGCGATTGACAAAGCAAAGATGTGCCAAGTGAAGGGACAAACTGAGGATGATTGTCATAATTACATTAAAATATTACTTTCTGCTGGTCATAAATTGTTCGTCTGCGGAACGAACGCGTTTAGCCCACAATGTAGCTGGAGAGAGGTACTTTTTATTATTTACTTAACCCACGCATCTTTATTTGCATTATAATAAATTATACTTAATCGCCTACTTTATGTCTGTGCATTTGTTACTTTTCTTTGACAAAATTTGAGGAAGATTCGTTATAAAAATTAAGTTAAATATATTTAAATTTCAAAAATCAAAGTACGTATGTACTTTTGTTCATAGAGTAGTGAGTAAACGGATGAGACATGATAGTACTTATTAGAAACTTTTTAATTGAATAATATACGCGATATTTATTTGTAATAGTAAACTGCATTAGTCCGCTATAACATGACATGATATAGTATTATAAACATTTAACTCAGTTATAAATGACGTAATTAAAAAAGATATGATTAATGACGAAGCATGCGATCTGATCATATTATAAATACACTTTTTGCATCCAAATAATAATAATGTATTTAATGCAATTGTCTTGATCCCGATTAGAATATAGACCAGGATAGACTAATTGAACAAAAACAAATGAGTATTTCTGAAATATTCCGTTTTTTTTTTAATATCAATAAATTCGACCAGTAATTAAAGTCGCCCACGTAACAGACTGGTGAGACTGGCGACATATGTTTATTCATATAATAAATACTTTACCATGTTTATATCTTATTAAAATATTTTGTTCTATTTATGGGATAATTTTCAATAAAGTAAATGCTATTAGTTTTTTAAAATAATAGTTTTGATTTTCAGATAGAATCGGTTGGTACAGTTTTAGAATGGGTAACTGGGGTCGCAAACTGCCCCTATAATCCACATTCGAACGCCACAGCAATACTGTCCAGCTCTGGGCATTATTATACTGGAACTTCGACCGATTTTGCTGGGTCTGATACTGGGATATTCAGGTAAAATTATTGGCTCAATTACACGAATTAATTCGCTATATTGAAACATATGTGACAGAGAAATGTTTCATAGAAATTACACCTCGGTCAATAGTAATTTTATTTAAAAATGTGTTTTATTATTTTAGGAGTAGTGGATATTCGCAAGCAATAAATATATTGAGGACTGGCCAGTATGATTTGAATTGGTTAAACGAACCACAATTTGTTGGGAGCTTCGAGCATGACCAATTTGTTTATTTTGTGTACAGAGAAGTCGCTGTTGAATTTATGAATTGTGGAAATGTATGTATTACTACTCAAAGTCAAGTGGTCATTTGACCACTTCACTGGTCATGTAACTTTAGACTCTTTGAGCGTTCATCTGATCATCTTTGCTACTTTATTTTACAGATAGTATACTCACGCATAGCTAGAGTATGTAAGAACGATTCAGGTGGTCATCTGATGATGCGAGACAAATGGAGTACTTTTCTGAAGGCACGACTAAATTGTTCAGTGCCTGGTGAATACCCATTCTATTATGATGAGGTCCAAAGCATACAGTATATGGACGATCAGAAACTAATGGTTGCAGTGTTTACAACGCCTGAGTAAGTGTTTTATACTTTTAATAAGTTATTCAATTGGATATACAAATATATATATATATGTATATATTGAGCAATTTTTTTTATGAATTTTATATTTTAACAGTAATAGCATCGCGGGCAGTGCAGTATGTTTCTATAACATATCCGATATAACAGCAGCATTCGAAGGTTCATATAAAATACAGACTGATCCTGCTAGTAGATGGACGGTTAGAAACCCCACTCCTCGTGATAGAGAGCATTTTAGATGCAAAAGAAATAGTGGGTAAGTATTGTTTTTATAATTGTTTATACACATAAAATTGAATATAATACCTCTAATGGAAGGGGTCACTTGACTAGAAATAACTCTAAAGTCATTTGACCCATTCCATTTCTGTAGGTAGATGGAAATTAAAGTAAATTGTACTATACATGTGTTGAAGTTATTATTTAAGTTAATTTTTCAGTAGTAAGTTCTATTTCTCAATTTCCAGACATCACGATGCAATCCAATATCAACCCTACCAATTAATGGCGGACGCTATTCAACCAATTCAGAAGGAACCACTCTATAAATCAACATTGCAAAGGTTCACTCACGTGACCGCCGATACAACATTAACCAAAACTGCGGGAAGACAGTTCGTCACATTCGTAGCTACAGATGAAAGTGACATTCTTAAATTGGTCGTATTACCACAATTTAAGGGGGCGTGTCTGGTTGAGACTTGGCGTTTGAAAGATTATAAAAATGGGTTTCATATACAAAATATACAATTTGTTAAAGATACTGTAAGTATATAAATTTAAATACATAGTAATAATAAATAAATACAAGCGCATTTACATATATATAATACATAGACATAAATAAATATTACAACTTTAGTACATACTTTAGACTGGACTTTAAATACTTACTGTGAATATAACAATTGAATTAATATAATTTTCTCTCCTGCAGATGTCAATATACATTGGCAGTGAGTCAAGCGTCCTTCGTATAGGAGTGCATAGATGCGCTCGTTACCTAACAAGAGCTGCATGCATTGGTGCAGCAGACCCTTATTGTGGTTGGGATGATGCAAGAAATCTGTGCGTCGAAGCGGTGTTACATGTTCATGAGACGCATTTTGCTCAGAACACAGATCATTGTCCGCTTCTTGATATGCCTGGTAATAAAGTCTTTTTAATTATTTTTTTAAAATGAATTTATATATAAAAAGTGGTATAAAAGGTGTAGTATGGAAAAATATGAGTAATGATAATAATTCTCAAAATCTTTGCAGTAGACGGTGGCTGGTCATCTTGGTCAGATTGGGTGCAATGTGTGCAAGATAACGAATTCCCAGAATTCTACGAAATGGAGAAACCCAACATGTGTATGTGTAGAACAAGAAGATGTGATAATCCTAAACCTGCTAATGGAGGACGTAATTGCCAAGGTAAATCTAATCAATGCACTCTTCTAGTGACCACTAGATGGCGTTGGTAAACCTGTGTCTCAATTATTGTGATTTTACTCTGGTTGATACTTGAGTTTCTATATCTTACTTAATTTATTCAACTATAGGATCCAGTATATCAGTACGTAATTGCACTGTGCATGGTGGTTGGTCGGCATGGTCAGCCTGGTCAGAATGTTCAGCAACATGTGGTATTGCCATTAAAAGCCGTCGTCGTTCCTGCACCTCTCCAGCACCAGCTTACGGAGGACGCAGTTGTGTCGGACAAAATACTATGGAATTGTATTGTCCCCAGTTGCCACCATGTCCTGGTAAGTGAGATGCATTCAGAATAACAAGACCAATTCAAATAAAAATTACTGCATTGGTCATTTTAAGAGTTACCATCTCCTTTCATCTTATTTTAAACTTTATTAGATCCAGAATTGGCCCCAGTTGATGGAGGTTGGTCCCAATGGGGTCCATGGTCTCCTTGTACAGGAACTGGTTGTGGGCCAAATGTAGGTTGGAAGGAACGGCGTCGTACTTGCTCGAACCCGGAACCTAAATATAATGGTGCAGACTGTGAAGGAAATAAAATGGAACGAGTACCTTGTGATCTCCGTGCTTGTGAGATTAAGAAAACAGCTGCTTGGACTCCTTGGGTACAAATTCCTGGTATGCTCATATTAGTTATCTTATAAAAAATGTATAACTGTTTTAGAAACACTTAATATTTTCGTAAATTAATAACAATGGCGTTCTCCCGCATGTGGGGACTCTATATGCAAGCTACACGTTATGTACCACATTTTAGTAACTAACAAACGTGCAGTCATTTATTTACTAGTATAAATGGTTCTGCGAGTTTTGTGAAATCTTCCGCAAACCGCGTGCTGTCACTAACGACCAAAGTTAATGTATATTTACTGTGAGATTATGTTCTGCTTTTTTCTGGTAATACAATGGTTTTTTTTTCAGGCAATAATTCGGATGGAAGCTATATACAAAAGAGATTCAAAGTAATGTGTAAAGCGCCTGTTTCGGAGCAATTAAAAGTAAGTGTCTTTATAGCAGTAGTTATTGTTGTCCATGGACCATAGGTTAAATAGGTTTTTAAATTATGATACTAATTTCCCTTTCCTCAGTTATCAGTTGGCAAAGAAGAGGAGCAATACTGCAGCAGTTCGGGCAGCTGCAGCAATCAGCCGCCGTCTCAGCAATCTGGTTGGGGGGAATGGGGCACGTGGACGCAATGCTCGGCAGAATGCGGCGGAGGGCAGCAGACGAGAAGAAGGGAATGCCACGCGCACTGCAGAGGAGATGACGTGCTTGTGCGCATTTGCAACACTCAGCCCTGTGTACGCGCTGGTTAGTTTTTGCAGAATGAACACATTTTATTAAAGCCACTTTTTTTAGTTAATTGGCAATAATTAAAAAGAGCGACTCTCGATGTAGTTTCATTCACTTAATATTCTGTTTTTTCTTTTTTGGTGTCCAATTCCCTTTGAACTTAATTCTAAGCTTCTTGATGCCTTGTTTTCATCTTAAAAAACAGTTCTAACTATCTGTGTTATTTTTTCCAGAAGTACAAATAGCTGGAATGGGAGTTAGCAGTACTGTTGGGTGTATATTACTTGCTTACATTTTTGGTAAGTTATTGTTGGTATTTATACAATAAATACAATCTCATATAATTAATGCAATAACCTTTACTATAATGGCTTGATGAAACTGGTATTCTATACATCAGACCAAGCAATTTGATTGGTTAAATTATAATTTTATACAATTTTAGGTTGCGTAACGTGTATGGCTGCTGTGGTATTTTGTGTTCGTCGAAATGGGACTAGGTATCCTTGGAAGCGATGCCACGGTGTCCCTTCATCACCACACTATATAACGGCAAATCAGAATAGTTATGTGACTGTACCACTTAAACCTGTGGTGAGTTTTTATTATACTTAATTCTTAATTGTAAATTGCTTGTGGAACTGGAAAAAATATCGTTTCTATATTCTAGGACCTACATTTTGGAATTATTAATGTGTAAAATAATTATTTTTTAGCCACGTAAAGCGAAACGGCAGCCCTCTTTCAGCGGGATCGGGTCAAGCGGCACTCTACTGACGAAGAGTAATAATTTATCAAATAACCACAATCATAATAACACATTAACTACGCCTAAACTTTATCCAAAAGCTATAGCAAATGAGTACGACACTGTAAGCACTTTGAAGAGGCATTCACAACAACCAAATAATAGAAATAACGTGGACTATGAGGAAGACAAATTTTATTAAAAGACTTCGGCTGTGATTTTTTTGTAAAGAAAATAAAATAAATCTAATTTAATATTATATTTTGAGGCTTATTGACTTCTAAATACTTTTTGTTGCATTTCAAGTGGTTTTATGACACGTGGTCTGTTGACACGTGATAGTACAGTCAACATCATAAATATCGCGAGAATTATTTAGTCAAAATAATTTGAACAACTAGGAAAAGGAGAATTAAAGTTGTGTTTTGTGTTTATTTTGATGTTGACTGTACCACTATGAGTTGACTTATAGATCACTCTCTAACTCAAATCAAATGGACATTACATGACAGACTAATAAAAAAGTGGTTTAATATTGTATTTTTATAAACAAAGGCCTTTATATTTTATATTAAAAATATCATTAAGTTTATTAATTTAGGAATTTAATGAACCAGTGCCATTGTTTTAAATGACAGTAATTAATTGTAATTTGTAAATAAAATTCGTTTATAATTTTATAATAACAAAGTTATTTTGTAATAATGAACTGTTATAGATTTGTATATGAAAGAGAGAGGGGGGGGGGGGAGAGAGGGAGAGAGGGGAGAGAGAGGGAGAGAGGGAGAGAGAGAAAGAGAGAGAGAGAGAGAGAGAGGGAGAGTATTATTTCTATGGTAACCTTTACTACTACTAATATTATAAACTTGTATAGTTTGTATATTCGAACGCTCTAAGAGAACTACGGGACCAGGGGGCTACTCAGGCGCATATACTTCGGACGTTTCCTACTCAGGAACAATTACGGGTCCGTAATCATTCACGAAATTACGGACTTGACAGCGACGTCACGACGGATAGGCCACTCAATGATTATTTTACGAATATTTGACGATACTTTTCACGGACTTATACAATGTCAAAATTCACGTAAGCTATTATAGGAGACGACCGTATCACGAGACTTCGGATATGCCTGAGTAGCCCCCCGGTTTCGAAAATTCCCGTCGAAAATAGTTTGTTTATTAAGAAATGTAAACATACTTTTAGCGTAATATACCTAAATTGTCGGGTATTTACTTAAAGTAAATTTTGTGCTGACGTTTGATCCATGACGATACTCTAATGATTTATATATAGAACTTATCTTTCTTTGTAATGTTAAATCTTTAATATTTCGTATTTTTGTCGCGATTAGGTTGAGAATATGACAAATAAAAGAAGTGTGCCCAATTAATTCTTCTCATTAAGCTGGCGTGGTGGAGACGACTGCTAGGAAAAATCTTTTTAGAAGCAGTTGACTTCGCTCATGAACTGCATTCTTAGTTATCATCAGACGAGGTCATTTACTGACGACATGAAGAAAACAATACTAGCTCCGTGTTGAGGAACTTCACTAAAAACAGGTGTCATAAAATACGTTTTAGATTATTCCAATTATTTCAATAGTTTACTATCTGTATAATTTTCGCCGCGGCTACGATAGCTGCAAAGCACTCGAAAGGTCGGATTAAAATAATTGAAGTGACTGCTATAGTAAGCCACGAAAAAGTGAAATATGGTTAGATAGTAGATGGTGCAACCCGCAATAAATGTTTTTGTAAATTATTTGTATAGGTTTTTTAAAATAAATTAACGTTAAGTATGTGCCATGTGTAATGTAATGTAATAACATATCAATTCTATAATTCCTTTTGTGCCTTTTAGTACAAATAATGGTGCCTTTAAGATTTATGCTTTTATGGTGAAGATTATTCTAAATAGAGACGTGGAGACACGTGTAATTTATTAATATATTGAGAATTTTTAACGAGAATATTGTTAAGGTTAATTGTTATAATTACCCACCAAATTGAGATGTAAGATGTTATGACAAAATTAAATATACATTTTTATGTAATTTGTTATGAAGTTCAATATACTAGAGTAAATAAATTACTCATGAAATAAATAAGCAATTGTTCGCTTCTAGTATATTAATTCAATATGCATTAAGTACAGTCATAAACAGAATTGAATATTAAAAAAAACTGTTAGTGACTGTACTTTAGATTTTAATTAGAGGCTGTTCATTCATCTTCCATTATAGAGAATCTCATTAAATCAATTTGTATATAAATATAGTTATTTACACTAAAAATACTTATTTTTATAATATTTTTCATTCCTAATTAAAATGTAAGATATAAGTACTATATTTTTTATTATATTGTTACAACGAATTGTTTTATCTTGAAATAACAATAATAAAGACTGCTATAATTTACAATTTATTTGTTGTTGTTTTTTTGTAACCTTTTCCTCACGTGCACTATTTTTAACTTATACATCGTCTTAATATTCTTTTAAGCACAATATCCCTTATATTTCTCTAATCCTTAACGGCAGTTTACAGGACTTTATACCACTTACGAAAATATATCCCCTAGCTCAGTAAACTGTCTACTTTAAAATCTGCATGCATAGTAACTTTTTAGTAGTAGTTTTTTTCTCTCATTGACTCAATTAACATCAACCAATTATAATTGATTACATTTCTCATTCAATATGATAGGCCCTTCCCGAGTACCTGCACTGTCCTCATGGGAAATTGATTTTTTTATATTTAACTTTACTGCCACTAGATAATCAGCCCACATTTCCCTTGTTGATGCTTATTTGAGTTATAAAGTGAATACAAGCTTCATTAAATTGTATTGTTTATTTTCCTAGAATGTCTCGTTTGCATTTGTTTCGGTTCTATTTTGTTATAAATACTATTGCTAGTGTAAATGAAAATAATTACATTTTAACGAGATTCTAAAGATAGATGTCCAATGACCTAAATTATATTGAATTATAAATCACAGTCCACATAAACTAAATATAGGAAATACTTAAATTAATTGATAGTATTATACGGTGAGTAAGATGTAATGTATATTAAAATTCTTGTTACTGAATTAGTGTCGTAAAGTGTAGTGTTTTAGTATTAATGTGTATGATGACTGGATTATAACATTAAAGGTTTGAAAGTGGAGACCTCACGCATAAATTAATCAACCAAAGTTAAATTTGCCTCTAAAACTCTGCTTTAAGTGTTATACACATTGTATAATATTGCTACTGCTGATATTGAATATATGGTGAAATGGTTTACTTAAATATACTCGAGATAATATGGGTACTAAATAGAATGTTTGCGAAAACCAAACGCTTATCCACTTTTGCTCATTAAGTAAGTAGATAAACAAAAGAATTAGATATAGATGAAAATATTTGTTCGACGAACCAATCTTCGTATCTATCATCTTTTGTTTCTGATGTCGTCTTTGGTTTCATCTATTGCACGTACCTATATATGTAACTATGGAATTCAACGCACAAAGCTTACAGTCTATTTTTAATTAATAATAATTAATAAATAAATAATAATGATAAATTTAATTTGAAATAAAATAAATAACATTATTTTAAAGGTAAAATATCCAAATAGCAAAGCTTTTACGAAACTTGCAACCGAAGACGCTGCATAATTTGTGAGATAGAATTCAGACTGCTTTTGTTTTAAACCAACACAAGCGGACGTGGTAGAGGTACTATGTTTTCGTTGCTATGAATTTATTACAGGAGAGCAATTTTGAGAATATATTGTCTTTAAGGATTTACTAAACCAATAAGTTTCAATTTTCATTATCAATATTAGAGAGCATATACCAAATATCGAATCATCATTTTTTTCATGATTGAATGATGAGTTATCGTATGAGGCAATGCCTATTTAAGGATACGATATTTTCTCAACTGTAAGCATGTTAGCTAAATCCATAATTGTTATTCATATACTGATATAAATTGGTACCATTCGTCCATTCTATATAAAATGTAATAATATTTTTAAAAGTTCAAAATTACCATAAAGTTATAAATGTGTTTACATTTTATCGGAATATTTTGTTATTATCTAGAAATTTTGAATTCTCTGGGAGTAAATAATTGATTATTCACATTTTCCGGGAGCTTGTCGAATATTTATTGCTCATCTCGTCATTTTATGAAGTTCAGGGAATTTATAATAAGCACCCATTGGTAATATTTTATTTATATTATAACAAAAGATAATATAAAACTTTATAGCGGAATGTTTCTTTTAAGTTTGTACCAAAAAAGCCCTGCTATTCTATGCTTTAAAATACAATTACTATAAGCATATCCAAAAGAAAGGTAGACAGAAGTTATTGATATATATGTATTTTATAAGTAAAATTAGTTTTAGATTATTGACATTAGCCTCTTTTATCGTACAGGAATGAAAAAATTAGCTTAGAAATACAGAGATGAGAAAAGTGTGTTCTATTCCTTAAGCTGCCAAATTAGAGAGAAAATTTACTTGCAGATATTTTTGGTTGGTCACGTGCATAAGTTTAGTGGATATAGCATTCATAGTTTTTATGTATGAAAATGACAGATACAACCAATGACACGCATGTCTCGTAGTGGATACGTCACGCTTTATAAGTGAACGAGCAATTACTCGTAAATAATATAGTGAAGCTTTTCTCTTCGTAAATATTATTAGAGATACGCCTACACGCGTAATATTTATGATTTAGCACAAAACTGTTTATTTTATATCAACCCACGCGCTCTTGGACTTTTCCTAGTCTTATATATCGAAATCTAGCAAAAAATATGAAATAACCGCGTGTGTTCAAATAAAAATATCTCGTAATATTGCTCGTGGGCGTTGTAAATAGGATTTCGATTTACCTTGTAACGTATTAGGATTTACTATCAGTAATTTTTCTGTAGTAATATTGCGCGAGTTAGAAGAAATCTACCAATGTTGTTATTAGAGAAATACATCTAGCTGGTTTCCCCAATTGTAGCAGACCAATATTTAATACTGTTTATTTTAATTTTAATTTTCATTGGCGAAAACTTTTATAGGCTTTTTTTTTCATGTGTATGTCTTAACTTTTTTGTATTTAGCTGTAAGTTTTCCAAATAAATAAAAATAAAATAATAGAACGTAGTGATTAATGATTCATAGCATTATTTTCTTCTCAGTTATCAATCTAGTTATTAAAGTGGTATATTTTTCTATCATAAAAGCATTGGTCAATATATAGAAGCATACTTTTTTAACTATTTGACCAACGAAATTAGGTTTATTAACTACATTTTAAAACATTAAAGATTACTTTTCAACCTGAGTCTGTTCTGTAACACTCTTTTTAAGAACAATATAAAAAGTTGATCTTTTTTGTAGTAATATTAAACAATTAAAAAATAATAAGAAATAATAAACCTTACATACCTAACGGGTTCCAAAAACCAAAGCAGACAAATCTATAACACTGTTATTTCATTATCATTGGCGAAAACTTTATTTGGCTTTTTATTTTCCGTTTGTTTGTAATTATTTTTTTATATTTAGCTGTATATTTTCTGAATAAATAAAAATTGTGACCGATTTTTTTTTAAAACAGATTCAGTGAAGGTAGTTATACAACGACTAATTTTCATTAATTTTTACCTAAGTCGTTATCACGCATTCGGGATAACGTCTAATGAAATTCTTGACAACCCACAAATAAGACATGTCTGTTTGCTAACTACATTGCGTATATTATACAAATCGTATTCCCTATCTATCCGCACGCGCCAATTAACGCCCAAGAGAAAAATTTCAACGTGGGTTTAATTATTATTGTTTATTTCAATGCGATAATTCAAAATTTCAAAAACGGAATATATCTTGATGACTCTTTTAGAACCAATGTTGCCAGTAACTTTGTTCCGTTCTCCAACGCTGTTTACGCTATCGGCAACACTGAGATTGTCTCTGTCATAAATAGTTTGAAATTAGTTTCCTTCGCGGGGCATAAAGGGTTTGCTTTTGTTTTAATATAACTCTATTATCTATAGAATGTTGCAACAACAGCTTATTATTGAAGAATAGACGAGAAAAGCCCGCTTCGATATAAAACTTTTATGTGTCGGACGTGACGGAGATTTAAAGAGGTCATTCCGTCCGATATTCAATTTAACGCCCGTGTTGTGTCGACAATCTTTAATTCCAACTCAATTTTCTTTTGTAACAAAACTTTTACACGAATAAAATAGTTTTCACATTGTTTATATTGAAAGGCAAGAAACATTTCGAATTTGTAATTTTTTTATTTTAACATATAATTTGATTTTACTTGAATTAATTAACCACTATTTACTGAAAATATCAAATATTTACAACTAACTGATCAAATATTTACAAAAAAAAACAAAGATATTTTGCACATTTTAAGAACTAAAAAGAAAAAAATATTTAAAACAAATTTATTCGGGCTAAATAGTTTTAATATTCAAGGGTCAATCCTAAGGGACAGTCGCATGCCTTTTACTCCAAAGGAATCCACAAATTCACTTACCCAACACACTTTTATGAATAAAGCATGAGTAGAGAATATGTAATCCGTTTTCAACATTCATGGAACCTTTACGTAAATTTGATATCTACTTAATAAGTCCTATTTCCGAGAATTTGCGCGAATATGTCTTAACTAAATTAAAATATTCTGTGATACTTACTATTGCGCCTTCGTCGGAACTCAATTATCAAAATAAAATGTGCAGTCTGAGCAAAAGAGCGGCAAATTAAAAATTTGTTCATCTGTAAACACTGAGTGCACACAGATTTGGATGATAAAACTGTCAAAATATTTCGGTATATGTAGAGAGAAAAAAACGATCTTTTAACAAGATCAACAAGATAGTTTCAATCTAATTTCGTATCATACAAGTTTCCAATATTAATTACAATAAACGACATCAGAATAACGCCTAAAATCTGACACATGAAATGTCAAAGTGACATTTCAAAATTATTGCCAGATGACAACTAACTAGATTATTAAGGGTCTCTATTCATTTGTCGGACTATAATGACAGTCTCTAAAGACTTTTAAAATATTATTGCGTATTTATTATTTATAAATGCGATGTTTCATTTGCATGGTTCGTCCATTCCACTATTATTGCGGTCACGTTCCTGACATATGTGTTGCCAGCCAAATAGGTTCACATTACAATGTGTTGCCGCCATTTATATTCTCTAGTATGTAGTAAATAAGTGGCTTTGTACAAATTGTTATCGCACCACTTTTTAGTCTTTATGAGGGGAAATATACAAATTAGATTTGATTGAGTTTGTCCCTAACAGCATTTAATATAATACTTACAATGTTTTTTTTACATTATTAATTATTAATTAACTATAACTAATTATTGATTAACTATTATCAAATAATATATTTCTCACCCACATGCCTTAACTAAATAATCAATGAACGTTATTGTTGTTTTCGTGAAAAATATTTAGATATTTTTTTATATTAAATTTTATTTATTATTTATTTATTTAATATTATTATAATTCGTTTTTGATAAATATCGAGGTCTAATGTCGAATAAGTAATGAGTTTAAAGGTCACAAATAAATTTAAACGAACGATGAATTAATTTAATTTTATAACAAGCACGCGTGGGTTAAACAATGGAGAATTTGTATTAGAATTTTGACATTTTATTTGGTGTCTAATTTAAACATCTTTAAGTGTAGGCGTGTATTATCTTATTGGAATATAGATAGTCAAAAATAATAGAAAGATCAGAGTGGGCAACGTCAAAGGTTTTGAAGTTATTAATAAAAATACTTTTCAGTCTTAATTATAATAAAATTATCTTTTCATATTATATTGTAAATGACATCGTACACAAAAGTATAAATAATTAATGAATATAATTTTATCAAATAATATTATAATTTATAATTGTATGTAGACGTTGATTCGGCCCTTTGAATAATGATTGACGCGCAATTTAGAATAAATCGCACTCCGCTTAATGAGTTTCTTGTGGTCTTCTCGCCATACGCCTTTCCGAAGCCATTATAGAGTCTAACGATGAGCAAGCGCACGCCTTTAGTGCCTATGTTAATAAATTATTTTCATGTCATTTAATTTCCACATCTAACTACTTATATAAATACGGCAATATCAGCTGCAACATAATTTGTTTCTAGAAAAAAAACAAATTATAACAGGGTCAGCCATAATAGATGTCAACTGCAAAAGCCTGTACATTGAATTGAAAGGTGGAATGGGTCCACAAAAGCAGACAACATTGCAGTCTGTTGAATATTCAGGATACTGCTGCCCTTTTGTATTTTGCATGGTCGTTCTCTACTGAATTTTTATAGTTTATAGCGTCAGTTAGTATTTATGTCTTTATTTAAACCTCTTAAATATGGACATACCTACATATGCGCGAGATTAGTTTAAATGCAGTGCATAGTAATTAAAAATGTTATATGTTCAGATTGGAGCTATTAATAAAATCCTCCTGCCTATACAGATCGTTGAACGATGGGTAGGTATTGTAAATAATATGTATATTAATAATTAGTAATATTCTATAAAGTAAATTGATTCAAATATTTGGTATTTTATTTTTATGATAGAGCTGACGTCGCTTAGGAAGCGCGAGCCGTTTTTTAAAAGGTTAATTTTAATTTAAAAAAATGTGATTATTATATTTCAAATTTCTTTCAGACTAAATCGGCCTTTATATAAAAAAAAACAAGTATTCTGTAGGTATGTATAGGTAACTTCATTAATAAAGTTGTTGAAAAGGTTTTTCCGATGGTATAGAATTACACTATACAAGGGGAAAGAAAAGTAATTCTATTAATAAATATAATAAAGCGTAAATATATAGAACCCATTTCCTAATTGAATTTCAAAGTAATACACTGAATAGTCCATCAATCTGTAACCTTTAGGCTAAGTTCACATGACAACGCCTTCTTTAATATTTTATAACGAAATAAACTTTTATTTCTCTATAAGAATTCATATAAAATGTTGTTCAAGACGCAAAGTAAGAAACTATAAAAGATTTTGTCCTATACACTATCGTGCAGAAGAATCGGGGCATTTAAATAAACATATGCGGCAAGAAGTCTGCGTTCAGTCTGGATTAGTGTATACAGAGAATAATGCTAATTGTAGGCATTTAATTTGTTAATTTATGACCGCATTTAAGCCTAATATTAGATTTCAAATTATAAGGTTGGTATATATTTAGGTATTAGAAAGTTTAAGCAATGAAAACTGCTAAAATGATTTAGTTTTATTAATAGATCAGGTTGTTGTAAATAAGGAATTGCGTATTTCAATTGGTCTGTTTTTGCGTACCAGTGTAAGTCAATGGTGTTGAATATTGTTTTTGAAAATCATGCAGACAAATATATATTATATAAATTTCAAAATAAATGTTTAAACCTAATATTGAGACGTTCTCTTACCTAATTGACTTGAATTTATTACCTAATTGACTTGAATTTAATTGACTGATTTTCTGAACTTAGCCTATTTTTTTTAGATTTTTTAGATCCCTAAAGATTAGTATATTTGGCCAGTTGCCAAGCAATTTAAATTGGTCTGAGTTTTTTAATCAGATGCCATAAAGTTGATCATGTAAAGATATAGGAAAGTTTAGGAATGTTTTTGAGAAAAATAAATGTTTTGAATAAGTATTGTAGTATACAACGTACGCCTCGTAGCATACAAAAATGTATGTCCTGACATTACATACGTGGCCAAAGTGCGTTGCCAGCGCAGCGTACGTGCGATCGAATTAATTATTTAAAATTCATATTTACCTTTGCACAGATTTTTTATAGCACTTTAAAACCTGTGTTATATTTGTAATTTTATAGTATTAGTTAGCAGGATATAGTTAAAAAGCATTCGATTTTTAAAACTTTCTTTTGAACTTTTTTTAAACTTACATTCATTGACATTTAAAGCCAAGGCATTGCATCACAGTCTACGTGTATATAAATGGACGGAAAATACATACAGTTCCTAGTTTTATTATTAGAGAGTTTGCTATTAAATGTAATGTGTTAGTTTAATATAAGAAACGCATTCAAGTGGTAAAAACAATTTACCACTCGCCAGCTTAAAATTTTCTATGTGTAACTGAAAAACTTGACATAAATAAATTACTAACGTTTAAAAGAAATACTATGTCTCTTTAAAAGTCAATAAACAAAGAATGTGACTAGAAATTTAGTTAAGTTTTCGAGTTGCGACTCACATCGATCACTAACTGATATATTACTGAAAACGGAAGGTTGTGCGTAGCAGTCTTGCAAAGGTTTCTACTCGCTACGTCAGTCTCTGTTCGGTCGTAGCGTCATCCGCTCGTAGCAGCGTAGTACCGGTGTAGACGTTTGACCTTTCGTAGTGCCGGAGTTTTTGTTGTATTTCCCTTAAATTTACTCCAGTGATTTATGTAATTAGGATTTTAAAGTTGTTTCTTGGAAGGCGTTACTCGTGACCATACAAGTAAGTTGCTTTGTTTTGAAACTTTTTCCAGTGTCTTCGAAATAGGTCAATGATCCTTCGGAACGGCTTTTACACGAGATGGAGAGGATTATAAGAAAGTTTCCTCGTTATTTTTCTTAATTATTAATTGAACGTCCAATTAATGAACACAAATTATTCTCATTACTTGCTTATAATTATGATTAATTATAAATATTTATTGCTTCATTTTTACTATAGTACAGTTCCTTAAATCGTAACATTAAAACAATATATTGCAATATATTTATATTATTTATTACATATATTATATTTATAGATTTATTCAAATATTAAATAAATACAATTTAATATTCAAGAACTTTTTTAGGACACGCTCAACCATTGTGGGCAAGGGTCATTGCTTTTTTTAAATATACCACGTATGTATCTGGAGTTCAGATACTCTTTATAAATCATTTGTAAATTTACACGCATTAGAGGGTCGCAATATAGAAAGTTATAAAAACCTAATGTACTGGTTCAAAAGATTTCACAAGTTTTAATCTGCAAATGATTAATTAGAAAAGATGTAAGAATGAAAACCACGTCAATATGTAGTCATCAATTCTTAAAGTGATATGAAAAGTATTTTATGTAAATACCTATACTTTTACATTTTCGGGGAATCTATATTTTTATTGCTTTCTCAATGCTGCATGAGATATCAATAAATGTCTACCGCGCCTCTGGGGACTGCTGTGATATGCTTGTACAAATTTCCAAACAATGCAATTGTTGAAGCCGGAGCGTTCTTTAAAAATCTTTTCCCAAATAGATTCAGTTTAATTTCCTTTCATGCCAAAGTATCGTCTCGAGCTATTTGTATTTATAACTAAGACATTCTAAAAATATTTAGAAGATTATCAAAGAAGTCTAAGAATATTTTCAACACATTATTTGATATTATAAAAGGTTTCATTTGTTTTACGCAAAATTTAAAATATTCATGTAGCCTCTATTGATTACACAACATGTGCAATTCCAAAAACTGTTTTTTTTTTAAATAAGGAACATAAAGTTACTGATATAGAATAAATAATATAGCCTTGGTAGCTAACCAGAGTGCACAAAAAAGTAGTTATATACTTTGATTATTATAGCATTTTAATGCCATTTAATTATACTAAACACCTATAAGAACGTTTGTTAGCCTTTGCCCGTTGGTCGGTTTTTGACAAGGTAAGTATGGAGGATTGTTTTTTCTTCAGGAATATTATGTTAAACCCGTTCCTAATATAGCCAGTCTTCCATTTTGTTATTACTTTGTAAGAACAATATTTGTTTTGATGAATCAGCCGAATAATATCGATTTATAGTAAGATGGAAAGTTTTGTTATTGTATTGGGGTAGACAGAACATTGATGTAACAGGTATAGAGTTCTCTTTTTTAATAGTTGATATTGTTTGTAATCTTAGAAAGAAATCTTTTGTCTGAATACTTGACATTGGCAGAATTGTCTTTATCGGACATCTGAGGCCATTTAAATAAAGAAGAAGAATAAGTAATAGTTGATAAGCTTCGGTAGCTTTTTTGTGCTAGGTCGGATGTTTGATAGAAATTTACTTAAAAAATAATAATATGTATATTTTGCAATATGTTTGAATATGTATATTTGTTCATCTCACTTATTTGGATTATGAATATTTTAAAAAAACTTTATGCGGCTTACTTCATATAATTTAATCCAACATTTAGCTTTTAAAATCGTGGCAAAAGCTAAAATGGCTAAAAAGTTTAAACAAAAAAACCTCGGTTTGGATTAAACAAAATATTGTGGCAAAAATTAGTAAATAATAAGATATATACTTTTATATTTGATTTATTATCAAGCTATACATCAAATCAGAAGTCTTATATCCAGAGAAGTGAATAGAGTTTTTCTTTTTAAAAGTTCAATCTCGAAGGAAAACCTACATATTGAAAGCTGAGTTGATTCATCTGTTATCACTATTTATTGATTTATTAAATTTTTGTTGGGTTATTGATTATTAGATCTATCAGGTTGAAATTGATCTATCGACTTGATTTTTTTTAACTTTTTTAAGTCATATATGGGAAACATCCGCCTATATTTTTAAGACACCATTCGACAGTGTTAATTATTAGAGGTAGAACTTCTTAATAAAGCTTTTTAACGCGAGTAAAGCCGCAAGCAACTGTTAGTATCAGATAAAAGCTTGTAAAGTTTGGCAAAAAACCAAAAACGGCAATAACTCGATGGAAAAAGCCAGTGACCGAAGGATTTTCTATATATGTATAAAAAAAGGATATTTCTCCGACTCATCCGCTCGGTTTGACCTAAGATTTGTTATCACTCTTAGAAAATATTACTTTTAGAAGTTTATTTTATTTTTTATTCAAACGTTTTCATGTGTGAAATAAAATTATTAAATGAGGTGTAAAAATATTGAAATAACGTTTTTTATATTATAATTTTTTATTATTCCTAAAAAGGTATAAAATATCTATAAAATATAAAGTATTTATACCTATACCTACTAATGTAAAGTTAAAGAAAAAGTTGCGGTCCAATGAGATCACCAATCCCTTCTAATAAAGACTAATTCAGTTTGCTAGTAATAAAATAATAATAATAAGTCAAAGGTTTTCCAGAGTAGTACCACTGCTTTTTTAGTCGTATTTTAGGATCGGCACGTAATAAAAACTAATAAACAACTTTAATGTAATACCAGATCACATACCAAGCGGGGCACATTATAATTATTTTTTCTTAATATTTTAACAGCCCTATTACCTTTTATCTTATAACGATGTTATAGATATAAGCGAACATTTGATAATAATAAGTAAAACACGAGCGTTAAATTTTGTCGAAATGTTTGTACAAACCCTTTTTGTATATTGAACTTCGAGAAATTTAATGGTATGGCTATCTCCTTTTTATAACAGCATTTGACTACACACTATCTCACTCACTCTCATAGGTTAATATAAATCTATATTTAGAAGTAGAGAATTTGCGAGTTTCATATTAGAGAAATTTTGCGTCTTACTAGTCCTCGCTTTGTGTTAGCGTCTAATTTAGATAAAATTATTAAATTTAGAATTTAATATAGATAACATTTTGACGTTATAAATCCTCTTTTCTTCAAACAAATTTATATTTTACTTAAAATATAGTCTTAATTAATATAAAAGTTTAATATAAATTCATGTTCGTCTCAAATAATTGTATAAAATTAATATATCACTATACGAATATTTGTTAATAAGCGTTATGCTTTTGTTTATTTATTTCAATATACCTAAGTATGTAGCTTCGTTGTACATAATTAATAGTATGAAATTTGTAAACGTTGTAGTTATATGCAATATGCAACATGATTTTATTAATTTAAAACATTATTATCCGCTCAATACTGAATTTATTTTGATTAATTTAATCTGACATTTCGAAAACCACGCAGCCGCAGGATCTCACCGCGACCACGATCACTGCAAATCCTTTCGAAATATATGATTAAATTAATCAAACTAAACACGCTAGGAAGCGGTCTGCAATTTCCTAAATTAATTAATTCAGTTAGGGTTTTTTATTGTCTTTTTAACGACTAAAATAAACACAACAATCATTTGTATCATATTAGACGAATTATCAGCATTTTCTCCTCAACTAAATGGTACTTTTATAAATATTAAGTGCTTTGGTAAAGAAGCTGCTTTAGCAAGATTGCTAAAGTTATGTTTAGGAATGTGAGCTGGGTGAAACATGCAACCTTTTACAGTAATATTACATTTTGTGCTACAAGGAATTTTGTTCTTTATAAAATAGATAAAGTATTTAGTAATACTATTGTTGAATATTGTATAACACGTGATGTTTCAATACATATTGTAAACACATTTTACTCAATCGATGATTTTTCTATGATATAGGCAAAATTAGAAATGGAAATTATTATTAACTGAAAAGAAAAACGACACAGAGGATAATTTTAAAAATATAGTATTTGCTTTAGTCTTACGCACACGAGTATTAATTTATGCAATCCCTTTAAAATAAATTATACGAAAATCGCCCTTAGTAACAGCAATAAAAAGTACGGCGCAGTTGTTTTTACAATGTAGTAATGGATAGTTTTTCGTTTCCCTTGTTTCTCTATAAATAGATGGTAACAGAGAAAAAGTTTTCTGTCGATGGCGTCTTTAATCAGGCGTAGGCACATTTAGACGGAGTAATTTACACCAGTCAGTGACATACTTTGCGGGCAATGAGCCGGAAGCCTGCTAATGCTCAAAATAAATTTATTAGCCATAAAATCTTTGGGAGATACTTAAGTTACATTACAAATTATTTGTGGTTTTTGTTAGATGAAGTTTAATTATGAAATTTTGTTTTGTTTTTATGTAGTAACAGCTTAAGGCGAAGGGATCATATCGTATAGGTATGGCCTAGTCATCAATAATGATTAATTTTTCAAATGATATTCATTATTAATATTAAGCGAATATTCAATTTTTATATTTACATTGTATAATAAAACCGTAATGTTTTATAAATTAATATTTTAATATTTAAGTCACGGGTTAGATGAACTTTTAAAATATTTAAGTTATGATTCGATGAAGCTAATCCAATAACTTGTAGCTCTTATATTTAAATTCAAGAATATTAAATATTTTCGATGCTTAACAAAGTCTTGCTTAACAGAATTTGTAATCCTATAATTTAATTTTGACATTTGAATGACTGTATTTTTTATTTGATTTGATTGTTATTTTGATTTAATTGATGAATGATTGTATTTTTGTTTCTTTTTTGCTTTAATTGTAAATAGTTTTGTAATGTAAGTGCATGCTGTGTCCACTATGCATAGGGCCTACAATCTGATTGTTATAATGCTTAGTACGATGTTAATTCCAAGACTAATTGTAGAGCCCTGTTTGTGGGCCCAATAAGTAAATAATAATAATAATGACTGAATATTTTATTAATGCGGTTAGGTTGGGAGCTCCATAAAATATATAATGTCTAATTTTACAATTTGAATCTTATTATCGAGGAATACAGTTTATGAACGCGATATATTATTAATTTTTTATGGGTAACTACAATGTTGTATATTTATAGCAGTTGGAGGTTCCTTAATTAAAGTGGAAATAGCTAAGTAAGGTTTAGAGATTAGGGTTACCACATCTATGGCTTAGACATTGTTTGTGGCGTGCATAAATTGTTGTAGTATTTTGTAAAATTCATTAATTTATGAAGTTAAATTAAGATTGCTATTACTGTCTAGTCAGTTTTTTTCACTTTGAAAAAGTGTTGTTGGTTTCAGACAATTGTAGGTACCTCAAACTGTACATTATCGTTTGGTCTATTTACATGAATTTCTAATAAATTACTGTAAAACTAAATTGTCGTCCTGAATCAATCTATCTATTCATGAAAACTGATGAATCCCTTTACATACTTATATAGTAGTAAAGTTTTTGAGATTAGAATGTAAAGGTAGACTCAACAAACAAGTTTATTATTATTTTTTTAAATACATTAAAGCTAATTAATTTCTCAGGGTTATTTTGCATTTGATTTTTCCTTGAAACTATTTTCAATCTATCAGTGAAGAAATGTTTATACGAGTATAAACTTTCATACAAGTTCCCATCTGGTTATCTTTTTACGACTTTTTAGACGTCGAGCAGTTTTTATTATTATTCTGTTATATTATTATTTATTTTTCTCCTATGTGATTGCGACCGTTGTGCGAGAGAGACAGACGACTCTTTAGGCTTCGACTTATCTTCAGTCCAATTCCATGCTTTCACTAACAAACGTCTAAACAGGCGTACACAATAATTTGTTGTTAAACAACAATTATAATATCTTGTTAGAATGTTACCAGAATACTCGTACATCTGATATCATTTAATAAAAAAGTCATCAACGTGCTACAATGTCAATCTTGTTGGAATCTATACTACAAATTCAATATCAATAATGAAATTTGATATTCACTATTCTAAAGTGCAGAATATGTTATTCATGTCAAGAATTAAACGTTATCCATTTTGCAATAACACGACTAAGCTTCAGTGAACAAATTCAATTAAGGATTCGACGTTTCAAAATACCTTTATTGAATATTGGTGCGGATTTATCACTGAATTTAGTATATTATTAATAGCCCGTTGAGTGGAAATTTTACTTAAAACAACGGTTAGATTTTGTAGAGATTTGAAAATTTAATGTTGTACGAAATAGAAATAAGATTGATGTCTAGATGTAGCCTATTCGACGATATTCCTTTGTAGCTAAAATAGTGAGTGCGTACAGAGTTTGGAAGCGTTAAATCCGAAACGCAGTCAAGTCAAAATGTATCATATCATAAATATATAGGTATATCTATTATTTAACTAAAAATCTTTATGGAGCGTACTCTCGGATTCATGTTGAATAGTCGAAGCCACGGCGAGACAGAAGACGAGATTAAAATAGAAATATACGCGATAGAATCATTTTAATTTGGTTAAGCCTCAAAAATACTACATTATTCGTTTATTATTTGAACAATACTTTCAACTAATAGTAGCTAATTCGTGAATCTACAAAAGAATAATATAGATAGGGATAATCCTCATTTGAAGTCGAGACGGAAGGCTTATCCAGACTATTTCCATTTAATATACAAGTGCGTTTCAGAATTTTCGTCTAGTAATAATATTTGACAAAGATTAAGTGAATGAACACAGTGTAAGT
The DNA here is from genome assembly GCA_028551675.1 of Tineola bisselliella. Classification (NCBI taxonomy): domain Eukaryota; kingdom Metazoa; phylum Arthropoda; class Insecta; order Lepidoptera; family Tineidae; genus Tineola; species Tineola bisselliella. Next base: position 115,478 of record JAPWLS010000611.1, read on the forward strand.
TGTGTCTAACCCAAAATTCCTCCAGTTCATTGACCTGCAACGTCGAGACGTTTGGTATTCTTTTTATTGCTTGTTTCAGTTCGGCATAATTCTGATTACAGTTACACTATTTTTTAAATGTCTGAATTGTAACGAGAGCATTTTAAACGTAACTGCAAATTAGAATAATAATAAATAATGTAACAATGTATTTAGTTTACTATTGAGGCTGCCACGAGTCCGTTAAATGATTTAAAACAAGATATTGATGATTTGAATATTGTCTTAGGACGTATTGTCGATCTGTGGGATTCGTAAATACTGAAAAGAAACTGAACAATTAATAATAATATAAATAAAATGTATATATAGTATAGTATTATGCGCACATTAAGTTTAAATTGGAAATTTGATGTTATTTTTATTATTACATATATTATGTCGATACTAAGAATGTTAATGGAATGGTAAGAAAAATGTCTTTTGTTTTTCATAAAAAAGCGTTTTATATTATACATTTACTGAAATTAAATACTTGTCAGTAGATCTAAGATATATATTTGATCATATAGTATAACATAACTAATATAAATATTTTACATAAACATTCCCATTCTCCGTAATATAAAATATCAATATATCTATATACATTATGTAGATAATATTAAAACCGAGTAATATTAGTAATTCTCGAAGGATTACATTTCTGTATGTAACATTGAGACTTCACTATCATTGCATGATAGTCTCCCTTAGGAGAAGAAATTCTAGAAAGAAAGCATTCGTCTAATATTTATTCCTCAACATTACAAAGAGTAAAGTTTTTCGTGAAATTTTAAAATTGTGATACTTCTTACTTCAATTGTTTATTTGTATACATGTAGTTTTAGCTTATTCGCGAACATGATTTAACCAATTTAAGATATTTATAATTCAACACACGTTTCGAAACTTTTGTGTATATTTTCTTTAATATTTTATTTTGTAAATTTTTACATGATAGGTATATGCTCAAAATCGTAATTTTTTTTTGACTGAAAATCAAACCCAAAACTTAAGTGCAAAACTGGTGCGTTTTTATTTCAAATTATACTCGCTCCAACATAACTGAGACAGCGGCCCTTTTAGTGAATTTACTTAACCCAAATGTTCTTTACACGTGAAAGTTTGTTTTTGTGTGGAAAAATATTATTCAAATTTTTATAAGCATACGAGAACGTCTTCAGAATACCTAATGGGTTTACTAAAACTGACTAAAACTCTTATCTTACCCTACTTTTTGGCTCAAAAAGAAAGCTTTTACAAAGTTCCTTTACAAAGTTCGGAGACGTGATTATTACAGGTTTTCTTGCATTTTACATTAAGTTTCTAATACTTAGTACAAAGTTACATACATACTTCTATAGAGATATATGTATGTAGACCTTCCATCTATTTTGTTATTAAATAAGATAAAGATGGGATTTTAAACAAGTCAAGGAGTTAGTTTAATGGTATAGGTACCTTTGTCCACGAAGACGCCTAGTAGCCTCCTGATGTTAGGTTAGCATGCATTCCATGAGCGGAGGCAACTTACCACGGACGGATGAATGGGTGTAACCGTCGCCTTCGGGTTTGATTTGGTTGTCAGTTGCCATAAGGTATTTTCATTGATCGTTTACTAAGATGTTGCCTGATGATGCATTTGCTGCAAGGTAATATGTAATATTTACGCATTTTAAAATTACAATTATTTTTACATATAGAACAATATATTTTTTTAAAGAAAATAAATTCGATTTTATGCGTAAAATTGTACCAAATTCATGTTAAACGAGGCTGAAAGATTTTTAGGATTTAAATTAAATATCCTTTGAAGTATCAGCCTCGGGAGATTAAACCGTACATGGGTATTGTAGAGTTTTCTCCGATAAATTTTTGCTCAAACACAACTGAAGTTTGGAGCTTTTAATCTGTTTTTAAGAAAATTCCTCATTTAAATAATGTAGAATATAAAGATGTTTTTTTTTTATTTAAAGTAATTTATTTTTATTTGAACGAGAAATTCGTATCAAAATATCTAAGTAGGTTTATATACACATCAGTTTAATTTAGTTAATTACGGAATGCTATAGAAAATTATTACTTTATTTTTCATAGTTATACTACATAGTTAAAGATTCGTTAGTCACATATGATTTGATAATTTTGTGAAATTAGTAAAAAAATAAAATACAATAAAAGAACACGACAACCAAAAATACATAGCCGCATGGTCTTTTAACTTGAACTTAGTTAATATGCCAAGTGATTCAGTTAAACCTTTGGATTCCAAAATATGTCATCTTAACAAGTACATATTATCCGCGTGAACACATTTTTTAATATTTAATTTACTGTTTAAGTGGAATAAGCTAAAGCATCGTTAAAAACTACCAGTTATAATTATTTCATTAAAAATATATTCAATTGTTTGTAATTTCAAACGTAACGCATTAAAAAAAACTTAAATACCTATGTTTAATTAGTATGTATTTTTCCTTGATGACAGTTTTACACAGAAGTTACGTAGGTTAGCCCTTAAAGAACGTTTTTGTAGCTAAAATGGTTTTAATAGCTGGTCCTATGTGGCTCGTCTAACTTCCCACGCTGTATAATAATTAGGCCACCACAGAAACACTTCAACTATTTTTCCAAAGGCAAAATTACTTGGCAAACTAACTTTATCCACTAATGACAAATCAAACATCAAAGTTGGCAGCAACTGTATTGACTCTAAAGTTAGAAGTCAAAGTTGCTTTCATCTAATAAATAAAGTTGGTATATTTGCTGTGTATTCATATAATAGGTAAATGAATTAATTTCTGAAAGCAATTTATAGACTATTATACACTTTGAAACATTTCTAAAGAACTCAATAAATTAGTTTTCTGCTTAAAAGTATAAAATCATATCTTTCTACGTGAGTGAATTTTAACGCGATTGCGATATAGCGCTATCCAAAACCCAGTGCAAAGTCAATCGCTTTAAAATTGATGCGTTGTATATTTGTACATGGTAGACGTAACATACTTACAATACGTATGTTATTTGTACCACGTTTTGTGAATTTAACTAGAAATATAATAGTTTACAACGTTCAACTGTCAAACAAAATATCTCTTAATTCTATTATTTATTTAATTCACTTATAACCTTTCTTGATAAATATGTATGTATTTAATACTATGTAAATAATATGTATGTATATATTATTAGTTATTATGTTATGTAATGTATGTATTGTGTATATTTAGTTATTATTTTTCTTTTCATTGCACCAAATATCACCGCTCACATCGACAAAGGTTAGCTGGTAGATAATGCCGATGGCATTAAGCTCGCCTATGCATAAACAAATATTACTGTTTTTTTGCAATAAAGAATTTATTTATTTATTTATTTATTTATTATTGTAGCAGTCCTAAACTGTTTTTAGCAAACTATTTTATTTTAGTAAAGTAAACGATATTTGATATATTATGAAACGTATACATATACGTTGTACTGATTGAAATCGAGTTTATAGCACATGTTCATTGGCCATTAATATACAAGCGGAGTGCGAACAGATAAAATGGGATTAAAGACTTTATCGCATGGTGCTGTTGAAGTGGAAGACGTTTTCCAGTCGTATATTGTAGCTTCACCTCCTAAAATCCACTTTCCATAGTAGGTGGCGTCTTCATATTATTTGATATGTACGCATAAACTTATTATATTGATCCTGATAACTTGGCTAAAACATTATATATGTTTCATAACTTCATACTGAAATTATTTTGCGTCGCAAATTAAAATTAGAACATAAAATACTTAAGCCATTTACTAAAGGACTAAGGTAATTTAGGTCTAACATGCGTTGCGATGGGAAGGATCCTTTGGGAGCTAAGAGGAATGGAATTTCAGCCTCTATCCCAACATTAATAAGCTGGTGGATTTTGTTAAGAATAATGTTTTCATAAAAAAATATCTCGCTAATTTTTATATGGAATTGATTAACATATAACTGTTTTCTGTACATTCGCTATGCATTCGGCATGCTATGATGACCGTTTTGACGTTTGTTCGCTAATAAAGTTTCGTAGAAATTGGCAACAATGTTTTAAGGAACAATTGTAGTACTTTATTGTCAATAGTAACGTACATGCAATACTTCATAAACTTATATAATTATACATAATTTATCGAGTCTATAATTTTAGAAGACGAAATCAACTGAAACATTTTTTGTTATTATTATTATTATCTAAATTGCTACATTTACAATTCACAATATGAGCCATATTCAAAACTATTTTTCTTCTTAAAAATAATTTAAGTTTATGTTGTATTATCTTTAGGTGCAATAAAGAAAGTATTAATTTTAAAAAAATGATAAAACATCGGCTTATTTTTTGAAATAAAAAAATATAATTCAAGAACTTTAGAGTATTATTAACATAAATTGTTAAATTAATGTACATTTTATAATATTTAGCGATTTTTGTATTTAGGCTTCTCTTAGATCTAAATTCAGTTTTTGCCACTGATAGGCAGTCTAGGATTAACTTAACCAATATACCAAATCATGTCCTCAGTAAACATATCACGTAACAAAAAAAACTTGAACTCGAAATAAACTAGGAGAAAGCATTTTATCAATCAAACAAATAGGTCATTTATCTCTTCTTCTCTTTTTGTGGCAATTTCTACGGCATATCTCTATCTATCTCCATTCTTATCCGAATCCTTAGGGCGTGATGTGATTGCTTGGCCGATTAATCAAAAGGGTTCATTGTATCTTCCCAAACCTGGTCTGAAGAAATCCTCTTTTGTTTTAATAAATAAATAGCCCGATTACGGTTCATAAATCTATTTTTATTTATTCAAAGTGGTTATAATTGCTATCTTTTTGATATTGTAAAATTCATTTTTCCTTTTTTCTATGTTCCATGCAAAGTGATTCTAAATACTTCTACTGTAATCCACAATTCAAAAAAGAACGACAGTTTTTTAAAAATTATTTTAAAAACACACGGTTGCTAGATATTGGGAAAGTTGGCATAAGATTTTAAAATATAGATAGATAGTGTATCAAAAAAATTACATTTGTTTAGATTCGACTTGCAAAATATTAAGTTTCTTTTGAGACACCCTATAGTATCATACTTCGGAAAGAAATAGCTTACTAAAGAAATATTTAACAAATACCTACAAAATGAAACATACAGAAAAATATAAATACTTTCAAAGACCGTCTATAGATATATAATAGTAAATTCACAGAAATTGTGAGTGACGTGAAGTCGGATCCCCGGGAATCCATTAAACTTCTCGCTTATAAAGTTTAATTCAAGTGTATTCTGCATTTGAAAAGTTTGCACCCCTCATCACATGTTAGAAACGTAAGTTCATTAATGAAAGAAATAGTATCCCACTTCAATTGTTTAACAGTTGACAATAGCTGTCTTTGTTAGTTCATATACGCTGTAATTAAAACTTTACTGCTTTGCAAGTATTTACAATGTGTTGGAATGTATTCTATGGAAACGTATGCATTGCAAGCATTATAAATGTAATTTTAGAATTAAAAAAATGTATTTAATGATGAATGGTACTTATATCAATTATTATCACATACATCAGCCATTCTCAAAGTGTGTTCCGCGGAACCCTAGGGCTAAAATACTGCAAAAAATACCTACCAAAGGGAGATATAAATATTCCAACTAAATATTACGTAATATTACATTGCAATATGATTATTCATAAATACATATAAATCAGTTTTTTATAATTATATTAAGGCTTTTTCCTTCGCCAAAAAAGTTTGAGAACCGCTGACATACAGACATAGTCAATTTTAAACATAATTTTTACACCAAATTGATTTGCTAGAATAAAGTTTTCATTTATTATTTATATTTTTAATGCATAAAGTCACTTTATTTCAATTGTTTCTTGAAGTTCGATAGTTAACAATCAAATGGCTGTCGGTTTTCAGCGTAATCGCGATTGGGCGTATTCTCAATAGACTTTGGTTTCTTTTTATCAGGACTTTATACTTAATAAGTAAGTAAATAATAAGAGTAACTAAAATTTGTTAAAATATAAATAGATACACTTACCTAAATATAAATTTCTTTGTAGTCAGAAAGTATATCTGAATTTACGACTCTATTTCTAAGCAACTTATTCGAGAATTGTTTAAGAAATACTCTCTAAGCCGTTTTTCTAGAGCTCAACACTATTTTACTGTACATTGACCCCTATAATCCCTATATCCCTTTGCGACCTTATGCAAAAGTAACAATGAATAAAGAATTTTTATCATTATTGCTGCCAGGCCATTTTGTTCGCATAAAAAAACTAAATGGAATCTCCTCGAACATTGTTCTCGCTTCAATTAACATGACTGTCTGGAACGAGAATAGTTTTATTTACATTCCATCTCTGCAGAAGGCCACAAAGATCTATGCAATAAAGCATATCTGTTTTTATAACTGAAAGTGACTACTGGGATACAATGACAGACATACCGATGGTTGTGATAATTATTTTAACTGGACAAGAACAACAGTGACAAATATAAATTCCACATTGATTTATTGGTCAATGGTAATTTGTATGATGTCTGAGGGTTCGCTAATGTGATTTAATAAATAATTTTTATTTTGATTAATTAGGACTGACAATGCTTTAAAAGTTTTATAGTCTCGCTGTTACTGCAGATTAAATTTATTAATAGAAGTAAGGTGCATACATTATTTTAAATTATCAATTTTTCTTACTTATTGAAATAATTAAGAATGATTGATCATTATACCTTCTTAACAAGAGATGAATCCCTACGTTGTTTAATAAATGGGAATTTTATGGAGATTTATTTAATTGGATTAATGTCTGTTAGTCTGTTTCTGACGTTTTAGGGAAACAATTTGGAAGTATACGCGAAGGCCGCGCATGAAAAAGCGACAACCCATATTTCCATATTTGATGAGAAAATAAAATAAATAAAAATAACCGCTGACCATTGACGTCAAACAAATATATCCTGAATTTCAGTACAATTCTATTTTAAACTACTTTTGGATATAAATAAACAAAAGACGAACACTTGAAGCCGATTATTTATTTATTTATGTATATTTTATTTCATAACTATTTAAATCACTTTTTACTAGCATCCTCTGTTTTTCAGTTTAAAGTTATTATTAATTTCATACTAATAATATAATTCACATTAATTGATTTTTCAATCCCAGAAACAAATGAATTAATTCTAAGTAAAACAGTTTCCTTAAGAACCTTAAGTATACATAATTAAGGAGTAAGCCGTCAACCATTTCTGAAATCGAATTAACTCCGACCTAAGAAGTACGCACTTATAAAAAAGTCACGTACAAAATTCCTACTAGGATAATCAAAATGAGAAAATCGACGAGCAAAACACCAACGGAACCGCTTTGACACGCGTTACTGAGATTCCACTCAGTGCAAGACCGTTGCTTCAAGCGTGGGGCTAGCATACGTGCTCAACTTAACCCCTAAAATGCAAATTATAAAATGATCTGTCAATTTCTTTGACAACTGTAGTAATGTCTGAGTTTAATAGTGAATATGATTTATCTAATTTAAAGGACTTTATAGGGTTTATATTAGCATTAATTAATTTATTTTAATTAATAAATTTCGAAAGCTTTTCCGGGATCATAAAAGCAATTTTGGTTAATAGAATCAAAATAAATCCTATAGTAAACCATATAAATTTTAAATGAGTATAATTTCAATAATCGCAAATAATAATTATAGAGTCGTCTTAAGTTGCATTGCCCGATACTAACACTGTTTTTTCTATGACAATTTATTATTTGAAAGAAATTACTTTTAGTCATAAGATCGCCAGTTGCTCTAAATTTGTTTCTCATGTGTATTAGTATTATTATTTTTAAAGCAATAAAGGATTTATTATTATTATCAATCTCAAATAATCGTTCGCATATAATTATTTGATGGTAACTAAAGTTGTATATTTCTGTATTATTTGTATCTATGTGATTTGATCTTCTAAATCTAAATTGAGTCTAAATTGAATGATGTAGAGGCATGTTCGATTGGAATCACTTCAACCCCATCAATACAGGATGACCCAGTTCTCACACTGTCCATGTTCAATGCATGTTTTTGTAGGTTATAGTGCTATGATATTCTCTAGAATAAACTTTAATTAATTGGATTTTACTACAGGCTTTTATCATTTATTAACACTACATTCTAGAGAGTGATTTCAACCTTTTAACTTTTTAGTTCTTTCAATACAAATAATTCTTCTTTTATTAAAGGTCTTAGATGTCTAGTGAAGACAATTCTGCCAATATCGAGTAGGTATTTGGAGAAAAGCCCAACAAAAATTTTAATACACACAAACTCTCGTGTAAAAAAACCTGTTCCAAATAATTCTTACACTTAACACTACGTTCCCTGCTGTGACATAAGACATCGCATGTCATGATAGCAGACACAACAACTTCCAGTATTATTTCGAATTATAATTTATATAGAATATTTCTTTAAATACCATATAATACCAATATTATAATTATTATAATACTTAACCATATGTTTTGGCGGGTATCAGTTGGTTGCATGTAGATCCCGGATTCGTTTCCCGGTTGAAAAAAAAAATTTGTTATTATTATAATTAAAGTGTTACACTTGTAATGTAAGCACTACGTTAACTATTATAAAAGAAAGTACAATAATATAAAATAATATGTTTGTTGAAGGATGTCCCTTGTCCCCCCTGGTGGGGCGGACTCACCCAGTCCACGTCGAGCCGTCAGCCCCCTTCTGGAACCACGGCGACCACACTGTACACTCGCTTGTGATTATTGCGCTGCTGTACTCGAAGATAAATTTAAACGTAAGTTTTCTGATAACAAATCTCTAATCATAAAAGTCTTTACAAAATAATTTTCAATGTAAGTTGTGTAATACATTGTCGCATTTTCGATTATTCTGTTCTGTATTTCGTTAAACACAATGTGATGTTTGTGTCAGGTGTTCAGAGCGATCGTGTTTTCGAAATGAGTTTAATAATATTTCTCTTTTGTTTTTGTGGAAAACAATTTAATTCCTCTATTGTTCTGTTCACATAAAATATATTTAATATGTATTTAAAATAAACAATTACTTTAATAATTGTAGCATTGTCGTTTTAAATTAATAGGTAATGCAGAAATGCGTAACCGTGGTACCTCGCCACTCTCAGCGTCACCAAGACAGTCGCTAACTGGTGAACCTCCGTGGAGTGTGCCTGATGATGATCGTCCCGACTTCTCAGCTCTCAAAGAAAATATTCACAAGATAAATAAGTATATAATATTAAATATTTTGTGACATTATAATATCTTCAGTATTATTTATTATTTAATTGTAACATAAATACTAGTCTAACACTTCCTTTTGAACATTTATCGCCTAGAACTACAAGTCTAGAAATACAAATATGAACCAAACTTCATCTAAATGCCCACCAAAACACTTTTGTGATATAAATAACATGGCATAATTAATTTAAAATGCTTTATGTTGATTGATGGATTATATTATTAAAAATAAGCAGAATAGTAAGCCGTGTAATGCTTTTCAAATTAGTTAAATAACTTCGGGTATATTATTGCATATAGCATTGGATACCTATACGTATTTAGGTTTATTGTTATTTTGACAAAAGCACATAATATATAGTTCGTGTAAACTCGCCCACATAAGCCTACGTTTCATAAATCTAATTGGTTGTAATTAAAACGTCATAAGGAGGGACAATGTTGTATGAGTATTACTGAAACATATAAATTATTAATATTGACTTCGCCCACACGAAAACTACGTATCAAATGTCAATATAAACAAACGTATAGAGTGATAATATAATATTATAAAGGGCTTATACATATACATATAGAATTTATAAAGGTTTGAGTTAAAAAAAAACAAGTGAATCCTTTTATTGTTAAAAAAGTTTCGGGGTTTTAAGTTATTCGCATGATTTAAATAGTTGAAAATTTTTTGGGGGTTATTATTGAGTTATTTATTATTATTTTAATTTGTATTGTATATTTTCTTGGATTTTTTTTGTTGTGATATAGTCAACATTGACGTACGTACATTTAATTGCATGCAATTCTTTTTTTATAAATAAATAAATAAAGGCGCTTTGCTTAATATGAAATATTATAAAGTAATTAGCAATACAACGATCTCCAAGATTTAAAATAATTAAATAAATGATCTTTTGTTTTGAAGTAATAATGAACGTGACTTATATTGGAGAGAAGCGATTATAATAAACAATTTAATTTTAAACAGAGACTGTGAAACGTCAACGAGATTGGATACACTATTGACACAGGTTGAACAATATGCCAATAACCTGGAGGCGTTAGTGGAAGAACGCACCTCTGATTACTTGGAAGAGAAGAGGAAATGTGAAGAGCTTCTGTATCAATTGCTACCAAAGTAAGACTCTATTAAGACTTAAACTAAACGTAATCTTCTATAAATATGATCATTAACGTCAACTGCAGACAAAATTGTTAATAACAAAACAATAACTTATAATAAGCATCCGTTTGTATGGCTTCTACAATAATGCATGCAAAAAATATATCATATGGTAAATTTAAAGTGAATTTTTGAAATGAAATGAAATGAAATGAAATTTTAGGTCGGTAGCATCTCAATTAATAATGGGTCAACCAGTAATGGCAGAAACGTATGATCAAGTGACAATCTACTTCAGTGATATAATCGGCTTCACGCAGCTTTCCGCTGAATCAACACCGCTTGAAGTGGTCGATCTTCTCAATGATCTGTACACTATGTTTGATTCTATTATTGAAAATTTTGATGTTTATAAGGTGCTGTATGATTATTATTCTTGTTAAGTTCCTTGATTTCTTTATAATAATGTATTTAAAAGACTTTTTGCGTTTATTAATATGCATGCTTATTTTAATTAATTTAATTCCACATTTTAAAAGTTATCCAGTCATCGTTGTCACAAGGTGGGATCCTCATAAAATAAATTTAATTTTTATTAGTCATCATCAATTTTAGCTTCTTACTATTTATTATTTTAATTTTTCTTCAATTTAACTGATTTCTATATCTAAAAATTTTGTTTAAATCAATTATTACGGTTTCTTATAGAGTTTTCTTTATACTGTTCTGTATATTCGTAGATTATTACTAAATTAATTTAACCAAACTTTGCTATAATTTTATACAGCAAATGTGGAAAAACTACATAATTCTAATCTTATATAGGTGGAAACAATAGGAGATGCTTACATGGTAGTATCAGGCTTACCAATGAGGAATGGAAACAGGCATGCAGCTGAAATTGCAAGGATGTCTCTGGCATTACTCGGAGCAGTTCGGGCTAAAACAGTTCCTCATCGACCTGGTGAAAGACTTCTACTAAGAATTGGGATGCATACGGGTATTAATATAATCATTAGTTATGATAATCATATTAGATAGATTCAATACATTCCTAAATTTTTTGTAGGGCCTTGCGTAGCTGGTGTGGTAGGTCTTAAAATGCCACGTTACTGCTTATTTGGTGACACTGTTAACACAGCATCTCGTATGGAATCTCATGGAGAAGCCCTTAAAATACATGTCAGTCCAAAAACTAAAGAAGTTTTGGACCTCTACGATTGTTTCGATCTCGAGTGTAGAGGAGAGATCACAATGAAGGTAATAGTTTGTAACTGTGTGTATGAATGGATGTTCAATAGCAATTGTGAGAAACTGAGATAAAACTTGTTATTTATAGGGAAAGGGTAAGATGACAACGTACTGGCTCCTTGGGGAAAAAACTACATCATCAACTTCTTCTGTTGTTGATCCATTCGAAGAGTACAAAATAGAGAACCATTCACCACAAAATAATGTTGTAAACAATCCAAGTATTACATTCCAAGGCCCTGATAGCCCCGCGGCGACACATAAACCAAGCCCTGAAAGAAATACTGCTAACGACCAACATAACAGCAAGCCTCTAGAAATATTAAACGAAAGAGAACGCATAAAACACGAAATAGCAACATTTGTAGCAAAAGATTTGATCAACAACATTGATAACGCTGTTCGTGAATTCCGAAAGTCGCAAAGCGCAAACTTCGCTTCAAATACAAATAGCCCGAGGAATTCATGTGTTTGCAACGGCACCAAGAAAGGCCTAATTACACCAACTTACGACAAAGAACTTGTAATAAGTAAAGGAAAAGTCCGCGACGTCGTCAATCGATTCAACAATTCCGTAACGTCTAAAGAAAGTGATAACAAAAAATCCAAAGGAAACGGGGCGGTAACGGCTGAAGACTGAAGTAAAGGTTACGCTTAAATAATTTTATTTGTTCTTTCACCCCGATCCAAAAGATTTATTGACCTAATAGTATAGAGCGAAGAAAGAATTATTGTTCTTGTTACATTTTTATTAATCTTTATATCAATTACACATGTGCCAAGCACTGAGATCTCCAAAAGTATTATTATTAGATAATAGTAAAAATAATCCAAAGAATGTGAAAAAAATAACCAAATTTACGATTCTAGTCTATGTTTTAACCATTTTAAAAGTTTATTAGATTTAAGTGAAAATGAATGTATATTTACAAAATGTATTACGAAATACAATTATCCTTGAAGGTAGCCTAATATTTTAGCCGCTGCGGCGAAGAGGAAAGTTGTAGTGAGATTTAAATTTTATAAAAATTGTATAGTAAATATTATATTAAAATTGTATATATTATACTTTTATCGTGGCAAAAAAAAAATTTTTGACCTATATAGTCTATATAGTATATGTCCTAAATTCTTAATACCATAGGTATAATTTATTTCAGTGTATTTGGACACACACCATATGTTTCACGAGTCGGTGTTATTTTTGTCGGTAATATTTTTCATCTAAGTATTTTTTTGCCACGATAAAAGTATATAGTATCCTATTAGTGTTTTTATAAACCTTTTGTACTTCGACCTGAAATGAAAATTTTACAAAAAAATAAAAAAATAAAAAATTGTAAATGCTTTATCCCTCCTATGTGTACCATAGTTTCGTACTATGCTTTCTATTGTTCATCTACGTCCTTTCTTCTTCATTTTCCCACTTAGCTTTCCTTAGTGTTTAGCTTGTTTTAACTTGTGTATTGCGAAAATTATTAACTTTACTCCTAACGTCTATATTATTTAGTATTTCAAAGATTTGTCCTACCGGTCATTGTTGAACCTATCTTTGTATTTCGCCTCGGAACAGTACAGTTAGTTTTCAAGCATAACACCCCTAAAGAAGGTATTATAGGTAGGGAGTAGTCCAATATTGTTTCCTGTTAATCTAGATGGTATAATTGCCTGCATTTGTACGCAGGCTTATGGACTCTCTCTGACCATCTGACATACGCCAGACTCCTATAAGAAATTTAATAGCCGTGTCCTGTCTAGTTTTTGCATTACTCTATGAATAAAAGCAGTTACGAGCGCCCGTAGCTTTTTTGTTTGGCATGTCTTCCCCAGTAAAGTTAGTAGAACGTATAATACTTTATAATTAATATCATCCCTATTAAAGAACAAAAAAAGTATGTATTTTAAAAAGTTATTCATGTTACATAAATTTTCTGTGATACACAAGTGAAAATCTCCCTTTTTGGTGTTTAATTGACGCACTCCACTTGGATCCCTCCGAGTTCTAAGGCTTTTTGATTTCCTCTGTGTAAAGAGGATAAAATATCTGACTACACTTGGAGCCACAGGACGAAGGACTCAAGTGGAATAAGCGGTTTATATTAATATTATATTAAATGTAACTTTGATCTCTTTAATATTTTAGATGTCTGTTGTGATTATTCTAATTACTGTATGACATGTTAACTATGAGCTGTGAGTTTTAACTTGATTATGTACGAACATGTAGTTTTATTTGTAAGTTAAATATTTAAAAATCTACGTTGCACGTGAACTTTATTTTTATCATAAATAAAAAATAAATGTTGCAAAATTATTGCAATTGTTTTTTTTAATTTGAGTTTCGAACCTCGCTAAAATCTCAGTAACGCCAATTTAACTTTTGTATTTTAATGTTTTATTTAGTATCTATATAGATAAGAGCTAGTTTAATAAACATTTTACAAAATAAACAAAAGTCATTGGTCTTCATTACTTTATTATTACATTATTTTCTATAGGTAAATTCAATGTGTAATAATATTGGAAACAATCTACTCCTAACGACATAGTGGAAGAGCTCTCAGCCCATTAAAGAAGGTGAGAAGAGATAATGGAAAAAGAAAATAGCTCCGTTTCCTCCGATGACACCAATTTTCGGCAAATTTTCAATAAGTTCTTAACATATATTTCTTACACTGTCTTATACTTAGGTTTTACGAACAAAATTACAACAAATAAATATGATTTAATAAATAATAAATGAGCTGTGAAAAAAAGACACAGGTTACTCAGGAGGTCGTGTTATTTTATTTTATTTCACACCCTTAAAAATCTTTTTCGAGTAGTTTTTGGTAGTCAAGCGTAACAACCTTGAAGTGATCTGGTCGCGTTTCTAAATAAGCCTCGAGGTGTCATTTCTCTACGGTCACAGGTCTAAGCTACAAAATCAAGCTATGGTCAAATAAAATAACGTAACATTTAAAGAAGCAAGCGTAATTGCAAAACATTTGAAGCGCCTCACTCACACTGTAAAAAATTTTGTAATCTGTTAGGCAATCAAGAGGCCTCCACTTTAAATACCTATATTTTTAAGAAAATTCCTTAAATTAAAAATGAACAAATGGATTTTAGATTACATAATATTTAAGATTACATTTTTTTTACTTACTTTAAATATATTATTAAAATTTTTTTCTAATTTTTTTCTCATATTCAGCTTCATAGTTAAAAGTAATTATACCCATTGTACCTATACAGCATAGATTGCACTTAATTTATAATATTGTGTTCATATTACAGTTTGTATTCATTGTTATTAACATGCCGAGAATCTTGGCTACAACCCAGCATTGTTATCGCAGGTTGGATTGTGTTGGTAATATTTATGTTTCGTTTTAAATTAGAAAGTATTCGGGAGACCGGAAAGTAATGTCGTGCTTTACATTAAATTCAAACAAATAGATTTTTAAGAAGATTTTATTTTTAGTTTAAAATAACAACAATTTCTGCCATTTATATTTTAAATCTGGAACAATTGGTTTTTAAACAAAACATTTGAATATTATCTGTTGCAATTGTTTTGTTAAATGAAGTAATATTGAGCATTGCTCAAGCAACATAATAGTGCTTATTAGGTTAATGTATTTTTCGTTCTATTAAAATTAGATAGTTAATTAGGTAAGTATTAATTTTATTAAAATAAAAAGAACGTCTGAAAAAAAAAACCGTTTCAAATGTTTTCTTTTATATAATAGTACTCGTAGCCCAGGACGTTGCGTAGATTGTGGTCTATGAGCGGAGAGAAATGCTGCCACAGAAAATAAAGGACATTTAACACATAACGTAAACCCAATTTCGACGTAATCGCCGAAAAAGTTGAAGTGAATTGGAAAAGTTGGGTTTGTTAATTTCTTAGGCAATTTGTCGCGGTCGACCATTAAAGAGAGTTCAACTTCCCGCGAAATATCCCTCTTGTATCTCTTACCAAATAACTTTCGATTAGGTACTATGCCCTGCTACATGTTAGAACCAAAGCGTAATTTGTAGTAATATTATAAAGAGGAAAGATTTGTATTTTTGTAACGAATTGGCTCAAAAACTACTGGACCGATTTCAAAAATTCTTTCACCATTTGAATGCTACATTATCACTGATCAATATAGGCTATATAAATTACAGGAAAAATAAGGATCCTTACTAAAACTACAATAATGTAACACAAGGTTGTTTTTAAATTTGCAATAAAAAGCAGTTGTCGTTGAAATATGAAACATCATTAAACTTCATAGTACTTTACAGCTAGTAAGATATATGTTTTTAATTCGTATCTGTTTTTAATTTCCTTGTATACAATATCATTTGAAACTGTTTTAATAGTTTATCTTTCACGCACAAGCGTGTAGGCGTTAACCCTCAAATGATAGATGTGATATTGATTGCGTACATTCCTAAATTTTATGTGGTTCAACAAAAATCGATTCTTTAAGTCTAGACGCGTTCTATGTGACTGGAATTCCTGACAGTTTTAATATTTTAACAAAATACCTCGAGGACTGAACTCGTGTACGAAAATTAAAGACTGTACTTATTAAATTACTCTATATAAATTGTTAAGACGTGACATAAATTAAGAACATTTTTGTTTGTATATTTTTTAAAAGTTAGTTACATATCACACTAAAATTTAACATTACAGACAAAAATAACTATGATATAGTTACGGCATTCAATAAAGAAATATGATTGTATTTTTTAGAATTAAATTTCAAGGAATCTAACTCGAAGGAGACATTGTAAAACGAATTACAATTCAATTGATAAATTCGACGATTCTTTTACTCTTTGTACGTGCACAATGAACAAATATTGCTTCGATATATAGATTTAGTTTTAGATTCGCTAGTTTATTGTTGATAATGAAAAACAAAGGCATTGAAAATTTATTGAGAGATTCTATCAGGAGGAAGATCTATAAGTGGGTGAACATTGTTAAACATAAATAAATGGGATAAAGGCTGATACAGCAATATTGATCAAAGCTCGGCTCGTTCTAGTTCTACATAGAATCACGTGTGAAAATTGAAAAATGAAAATTTGTTACCATATATAAAGACTCGAAGTATATTTAAAATTGGTTTAATATGTGTGCTTGTTTTTATGTTTATTTTTTTAAAAATCGTATAGTTTATTTTTAAAGCAAAGTTAGGTTAGGTTAAATTTTATTAACCATGTTGGTCAGCGCAAGGTCTTTATATTATTTAACTTGAAAATAAAAAATATTTTAAGTATTTTTTTAGGTAGAGATAACAGAGAAGGACTGAGGGGTCACGTTTTTAAACTGCGTCATCGTTTTACAAAATAAGTGTAGGGGAAAATGGGGCAAATGGATACAGTAAAATTTAAGCTTATAATGTTTTTTATTCTGTTCCGTCTCTTTTTTATTATTTATTTATATATACATATACATACAATTCCTTGGCACTAAACTAGGGTAATATATGAAGACATCATATATATGATAATCAAAATAAGAACATTACACGTATACCCACTTTTTTAAAAACCATAATAACATCCACACAATATATAATATATGAATAAGTATTTATTTCGAAAATCGAACCTGGGGTCCTGCGCAAAAGACTGACTATAGCCACTGCGCTTCACAAATACTCAAAAATTAAGTGAGATGTAATTATTTAAAATAGGTATATCGAAATAGGCTCATGTTTTTCCAAATATATTAGAAGCTTATATTCACAAAAAGTAATATATAACTAATACAATAATGCGTTATACGGATTACGATAACTGTAGAACTTTCAAAAAAGCCGCAAAAAAACTTTAAAATTTATTAAATCATGTAAAACCTAATACGTCGCTATTACGTAGTTCCTTTTAAATACATTACTCATTTTAATTGGCATCTCTGAGCGACGCTTTAGGCATTACAACTCCAGACCACAGCTTTATTATTTCAGTTCCTTTACTTATACAAAAAAGACGGGAAGGACTCTTTGTTATGCCAAAGCGTTCTTAACTCAAGTAATTAAAACTTTTACCAAAGCTGCTAAAAAATTATTTACTTCATATAATCTACGTATTATAATTTATCTGTATGAATATTATGAATTATGTTTTTATGTACGTGATCAATTAATACAAGCTACACTATTTTAATGTAATGCTATAGCATCTTAGGTCTGCACTCAGAAACGTTGTTACAGAAATGATCTCTACTCGAAACAGGATTTTAGTGAGCGCTAGAATCGCCTTTGAGCATAGATTCATTTTTTTTACTATCGTAATAAGTAAAGTACTTAAGTACAAATTCTACACTCGAATAATTTTTATTGTAGAAATAAATTGATGAAACACGTGACTACATATCAAATTACACTCGAGCGTCGTTTTTAAATACGAGCCTTAAAGTGTGTGCTCTTAAAAGTGATCCAAGAATTCAACTACATTATCTGTTATAATTCTTTTTTAATCAAGTTAGAAATAAAAATACTTAGCGTTAAAACATTCTGAGGATAATGAATTTCAAAATTACTTTGGTCAAATGACCGCTTTCTGTTTTACCGTTACACAATTATAATCAGAGGCGGCTCGTCCTAAAGAGCGCTGGTGCAGTGCACTCCCACGAAAATTACAGAACTTATATTACAGCGGCGTAGATATAGGTAATATAATATACTATTGTATAGGCATAGTAGAATAGAATGAATGTAATGTAAGGATAGTATGTATTATGAAGAAATATAGATTACTTCTGTAATTTTCGTGGGAGTGCACTGCACCAGCGCTCTTTAGGACGAGCCGCCTCTGATTATAATGCATAATTTATTCATAATAAAGGAAAATAATTTAAATCTGAAGATAAATACACACTTCTATTGCATTGTATGTAATCTAAAGTTATTTGAAAATTAAGGAGAAATTATAGCCTGCTCTGTTTGGAAATAAAAGAAAAAAGAGCAGAATTCAGCAAAAACGAGCTCACTTTGATTTACGCCGTCGCAAAATAAACATAAGGTTTATGTGTTTTCTCGTAAAATAAACATAAAAACCTTTCACGAGAATATTTTCATGATGTGTTCAAGACACAGTTGTATTATTCAATTTTGAGTAGGTATATTTAATTAATAATTTCACTAACAATAGTTCCATAAGAAACTACAATACAAGTAGGTATACTATATAATAAATAAAACTATCTCATTTAAAAACGGCTTATTATTACAATTATTTTCTTTAAATTGCTGCCACCGTGATCGCAACGAATTCAATTAATAAAAATAAACGTGAAAATTATTTTCTTTTTATTATATGACGTTTCACTGCTTCAAAATCATGTTAGGAATATAATATTGCGATTTTTCTACAATAAGTTAGAAAAAGAAGAAATTGTCCCTGAAAAGTTACAACTAGAAAGTTTTTATATCCATAGGAAGTATGAAGAAGAATAAAGATTGTTCTTGAAATTTCTTTAATAGTTATTCTTGTTTTCTTTCTATAAAGATTGAAATAGTTGAAAAATATTCTCTTCTCATATTTTATATCATATTTGAATTATAATATTTTTTAAAAAGATAATCATCAAAAATTGATCTAAAACAACTTTTTTTAGATTTGTGCTTATATTTTTTATATGAAGTATGGGTGGGAAAAAATACAGGTTAAGAATAAAGACTCAACCAAGTCTCTTCTGAAAGCAGATATGACCCTTCTTTACGGGTTTCACGTTGGAGTGGGAGGCAATCCGGGACCCTCTGTCTATCACGATCAAAGGATCATGAACCACGAGTATATGTCAGGTGAAATGCGACCACATGTCGCGTTAATTACACAGATATAATTAACAATTAAATGTTATTTCAAAGACACATTTATTATATCACAGAAAGTAATATGTAATTAAATATATTTATATGACATATTTACGGTCATAAAATTACTAATGTCTCAATAATGACCGCAATATCTCAGTCATAAACATTGACACAACACAGTTACCCTAAAATTCCCCTTTTTATACTTTTATACTTTTTTTTGGTAATTATACTTATGTTGATGAATGGACGATTGATTGAGGTAATTAAGCAGATAACAATTTTAAGCTTAAGCATCATTTGTCGCACGAATGGGTTGTACATATATAATTTATCGTGTACAAAAGTACAGTCAGAATTTAAATTTTCTAAATGTTAAGAATAATAATAATCTATTGATTATGAATTTAAAATTACAAGTACGAATGGTGGACTACTACTTCCTGTCTTCCTGTCTCTAAAATAGATTATTAGTATAGGCACTAAAGGCGTGTGCTTGCTCCATCGATTATCAGCTCTTTTACAATACAATAGTATATAATAAAGTTAAAGTTGCGGCTCTCTGAAGGCATGGAAAAATCTACAAACTTAATATTCGGCTCATCTGGTTGATAAGTCTGCCAGACACTAAAATCGTCAGACTTTAGCATACAATGGGTTCAGAAAGGCGTATGACGAGAAGAAACTTGCATAAGGGTGTATAGGTGCGTAATAGAGACATACATAACCTTAAGTAATAATAATATGTAAATATATATAAATAATATAAATGTTGTGTATATATTTAAAGCATATACCCATACAAAAACATAAATTTGAATTGAATAATTGAATTTACGTTTCAAAAGAAACCCCTGAAAGACAACGGATCTTTATACGCATGTATAAAGATCCGTTTAGGCTAAGGGTACACTAGTGCGTGATAAATGTAGCGATGTCAATACGCTTAAAGGAAAATTCCTTAGTAGTTTTCTTAAATCGATGGCATAAATCGTATATTGTAATCATAAATGGGACAGTTTACGTTAACATTCATTTTAAATTAAACTAGTAACTTTAGTAACTTAAGATTTTACTGCAAAATTATTACATCTATCTGCTTTCTTTTAAATTTATTATCTAATGTTATTTGCCATAATATGACGTACTACCGCATTTATTTTTTTTATTATAAATATATTTTTTAAAAAATGCGTTCGTAAATCGCTAAATAATCTTAAATTTAATATTATTAATTATTTAGCCTGGTTTTATATATCTCGGCCTTATATGTAAGTTTAATAACATGAAAACAAAAAGCACTCCACAATATTATTGTTATATAAATAAGGAAATATCTAAGCTATTATCTTCTTGTAGTTTTCCATTAAATTATTCTACGAATAAACTACTTATGTTAAGTAGATATGCCATGAATGTCTTTGTTTACTTGCGTGAATAGAAACTAATAAAGCGCTTATTATTAGCTTTGGAAAGAGAGAGAATGCATATTCTTGAATGTTACATGAAGTAAATACGATTTCAAATTTAATTGAAATATGACACAATTTTCTCGTGGTTTAATGATGTATTTACAACAAGATTTCTATCAAAGGGCCTGCATTTGAGAACCATTTACATTAGTCGAACAAACACGTTTATCTTTATGCGGAGATTTGGCACATGTTGGATAACAATCAATAAAATAAGCCATATTGGATACATTTGCTGTTTTGTTAGGTAAGCTATTAGCATAAAATCACATGGTTATGCATATTCTTGAGACAATCTTATTTAAAGATAAGTTGAAAATAACAGATTAAATTACATACATTTGATAAAAGAAACACCAAGAATATAGCTCTTTATTGTATGACACAGGAACGTTGTGAAATTTATAAAGGCGAGCGAATGTTAAGTAAGGAGGAAATATAAAGTGATTTTCTATTTAATTATTAAGGTACTCTCATGAGAAAATTTCTTTGAAAAGAATTTGCACTTTGTATACAATTTCTGACATTGTAAATGGTTTTCATTACATATTTTGAATTAAATTGTACTAAATATATTTTTTATTTAAATCTGACTAAAATTGACTCAGGAATCCAATTCGCAGTATTCATTTTCTAATACGACACACTCAACACACACAAATACACTAATTACTCGCAGACAGGTTCTAACTAAGTTAAGCGACTTTGTCGTTCATTAATAATAGTATTTATTTTTATCAATTCCAACATTTTAAGTTATAGGTATCGTGGTTATGGTGAGGTAGTAAACCACATAAAGCATTTTAAATAATAAAAAATAACGAAATAAACTGCTTGAAAAATCTTTTCGAATTCAACTATCGATTTAAAACGTAGTAATATCTTAGGTTATTTGCAAACATTGTTTAAATTTTAGTGACCAACTATTGTGTTCTCTCTCATTTATTTTAATGACTTTTTTAATTATTCAAAACTAATCATTTATATTTATTTTGTATATAAAATATATTGAAGCAATAATTTGTAAATCAATTCTTTAAAGCCGCGGATTGACGAAAATAGGCCTTTAAAATGAAAGTTCATAAAAAAGTTTTCAAAGAAATCATAAAAGTTAACTTCGTTAAAGTAATCAAAGAACTTTTGTCATTATTTTTGAAATCTCACTTCTTTCTAAAACAAATATAAAAGGAGGCGAATAATTTACACGTAAATAGGACGCTTTTTGTTAATAAAAAAAGCGTTTCGTATTTCACATCTCTAACTGATGTTAACATAGAATGTGGTCCTTGCGTGAGAGCAATTACCACGGATAAACGATTGCAGGCACGATCCACCCTCGCTATGCCGGCTCACCGAGTCAATGACCTGAAAAAGCTATTGCAACGAAAAAATGAACGGCGAAATTTCCCTTAAACGTTCATCGCAATAAGTACCTACATTAGGCCATTAGAAAACGTGACCACTCAACTAAACTGATTTGACTTTACGTACAATCCTCAGATGCAATAAAATACGTGTTCTGTTTCTAGTCTTAATGTAATGAACTCCATTTATTTGTGTAAATGTTATTTTTAGGCAACGCGAACTTAACTGCGGTTAGGCACAAGCGCTATAAGAATAGTAATAATAATGCAATCGCAAATGCTGCTTTCAAAGTTTGGTCCAGTTTTTCTTTTGTTTCTCTCTTATCAAATAATTATTTGATAGTTATTTGATTACTTAGTAAAAATAAACACTTTAAATCCAATCAAATACAAGTTGAAATCCACTATTAGATGCTATTAGCTTCTAACTAACAAACTGGACACAGAACCCAATAAAAATTGTCAGGTTAGTTGTACTAGTCTCGCCGCAACCACGATTGAAATAATCCAATTCATAACAAAGCTCCTATTCGTCGAATTTTAAACAACGTTTTTATTTGGTCACATTCAAGCCCGAATCCATTACGAGGAAGTGTGAACCACGGAAAGCTTTTAGACGTAACCATAACGAGTCCTTGGCAAGCTATACTTGATGGTAAATAAACCGTCGCGTCGTTGGGATTAAATTTCTCTTAAAGAGAACTAAACTGTAACCAAGAAACATTTTAACTGTTTTTTGTTATATATTTTGCCTCTTGTTATAATTTAAAAAATATGTTTTATCGACAATAATTTTCGATCATTGTGACATTACTTAAAGTTCAACTGTCGACATAATAAAACGACTCAATTATGAGTAAATATTTTAGGTTTATCTTCATCCATTTTTTTAATTTTATGTCATTCATATCGCTTACTTAAATTACATTCCGTTTTGGATATATTATAGACTTTGGACCATGATATTTAAGTTTAGAAGGTTTACAAATGTATTTTTTTTTAATTTGTATGTAATTTAAATTGTACCCATCTATAATTACGCTACGCTAATCAATAGAAAGTGGGCCTTAGTTATAGAAACAAAACATAACGTAAATGTCATAACAGTTTTTTATATGGAGCACATCGAATATCGCCTTTTTAATACGTACTAAAATAAGCACTAGATACTAGATATCTTTCTGAAATAATTTCGTTAAATAAATTGAAATAAAGCAATTGAATTTCGAGTTTAAGTTAATCGGATTAGAGAACGGGCACGGTCTGATAACCACCCTGTATAAATGCTATTGTTACAGGTTACGCTGTTCTCTTACAAAATGGGAGAATGGACTACATAATCCTCTGTTTATTGTTATAATTTTTTAATAGGATCAACGAAGAAATATACTTTATGACAATATAATGATATATGAGTGTTGACGGCGCGCGTTGTGACAACCATATGTGTCTGAAGCAACAAAGATTAACGCTTTTGTTTTCTTTCAAGTTTAATATATCACATTTAGCATAAATGATGAAATAACTTTTGTAGTCATATGTAGCAGTCATGGCTGATGCCTTTATTTTGATTATTTTAATCCGAAGTTAAGAAAGCATCATAGTCATAGTGTTCGCATCTTCGATAGTACAGTTCAGTAAATGTCGAATTACTAAAATTAAAATTAAAATTTTAAAACGATTTAAATAATTAAATAACCACATGGGATCGTTGAGAAAGAACAAAACGACTGCTGCAATTAACTTCAGTTGGATTGAGGCACCACAGGCCCTTGTTTTTACATGCACATACATCATCGTGATTCATTTGTTTTTCTGAACACAGTTTTACTATAAATTTAAGTTTGGCAAAACATCAAATTTAAGTGCTGGCTTTCACTTTCACAAAGTTCAAGAGTAATCCAATTATGTCAAAAGTGGGCATCGCAGCCGATTGGTAAAATAAAATTGTGCCAAAAACCGTTTACGCTGAAGTCAGCTCAATTTAATTATCGCAAATATTTTTCTCCAATTTTCCGAATTGTTAGAGTTGAGGGCCATTTTACACTTGACCTGCTTTATCGGGGTATGATTCTGATTGCTCATTTTTTGTGTAAATACAGTTTTATTTTTGTTTCTTTCAGGAAAATGGTTCTTAAACATATTTATTATCACAACTTCTTTTTTAATGTTGAGAAATTCATTACAGATATCCCGGCACTGAGGTAGAATTGGTTGTTCTTAGCAGGTTCTAATGTTAAAAAGGGTCCTAAAGCGAATATAATTCAATCTATTTTTTTAGATCAGTATGATTTAAGGTTAGAGCACCACTTAAGAGTGGATACAACTGTCATCACAGAGAAATGCAAGCAGGCCCCACCTCCCACTATGCTTGCGTCAATATTTTACATATTACTTAAAATTCTGAAACAGTAGAAATGCTTGAAATCCTGAGAAAAGCATACCTCAGTGATGACGTAAACACTACGCTATATAAATGCAATGTTTATAAAAATAATAGTCTAGATTTCTGCCGGAATCCAGATAACATTTCTCAAGCTTGTGAATGTATTGTTAGTACAGACTCGAGCATAACAAAGGTTTTTTCATAGAACTAGTTTTAGATATATGTACCTACTATAGAAATAAAAGAAAAGCTATTATTTTGGTTTATATTATAGCAGCCTAACTTGTAACCACATTGAGCTAGAGTGCGGTGTTTGCAACCATTTGTTGCATCCGCTAGTATTACCAATGTGTTTTAAACTAGTATCAATAACAATGGTAAGTGTTAATGATAATGTATTTACTTACATTTTTACTCACCTATATCCATGGCTCTGACCTGTAAGGTACCTAATCAAACCTTAAAAACTAAGTATCCTATAAAAGCTATAATATATATCCTAAAAATATTACGGATAGTTCACACTCGACAGTCGTCAGTCGACACAAGAAATACAGATACAGAGTGCTATAGGGTGTGAATGTAATCTTTTTGTACGAAAAAAATAACCGGGGTAAGACTGCGGGTATAATTTGCTAGTTACCTACATATTATTTTAGACTTCTGCCCCACCCTGAGCCCATGGCTGGCTACGCCCATGCCTATATCTCCGAATTTCGCTTTCGAATAAAAATAATCTCAGTCCTCACTTCAAATAAAGATTAAACAAAAATCTAAGACTTGCTTAATAGACTGTGTGTGTACTATATTAGTATACACAGTAAAGAAATCCAATTTCATGCCAACATTAAACTAGTTGACATCAAACACTCAATTCATGGGCCAGGCTTGTTAAATAGATTATGACGTCACTATGCAAACGTCACATGGTGTCGTCACTGACCCAGATCTATCTATGTTAAACAGATAATCAATAGAAGGGTAATTGAGAGAGTTTTCGGAAGGAAACAATCTTCATGTATTTTTTTATATGCAAACTGTAATATTCGATACTAAAATACTAAATTATACTAATTTAAAACTAAATCAAAGGGAGTTAAAATTTATTTTAATAGAATAATTATTAGACTAAATCTATAACGATTCAATTCATTGCTATAAATTTAAAATATTTTCACCTGAAGTACCTCCACCCTAAGTTATGACCGAAATGAACTTCATAGTCTTTTATTATATGTCCCGACAGATCATCTTCTTCTAGGTCGTATACTTTTAAAGGTTACTAGCTAAGAAATAGACTTTAAAATCGTTTCCATTTAGCTCGGTTTACGGTTTCGCTCCAGGCACTCTATTACGAATATGACCATTTCGTCTGATGAGGTCGAGAGTGGATTTTTCTCCTTAAGTTGCCTTAATTTACTTAAAGTCGAATATAAACGAATACTTACACTACACACAATAATTAAAATAAACGCGTTAGTATTAAAATTAAATCTCAAGTTACATAGTTGAATCATATTCGCGATATAATGTCAACAAATATTTTATTTATTTATTTATTTAAGAATAATATTACATAATATATTACACTAGGCATTGCCTGTCACGTGGGACGCAAAAGAATAGCAGAAATAAAATAGAATAGCAGTTTATAATATACATACAAAGTTCATCGTCTTATTCTGAAAAGTAGTAATATCACTATGATAACGTCGGAATGACTTAATTAAGAACAACAAATTGCTCGTGTCGTCTCTTCCTTAGGCGGCGACATTGCATAATTTTGTGAGTAACCTCTCGAAGGTTTGTTTTGAAATGATTAATTTGGCAGCATGTCTGTTGCCACTCCATTAAATTTAATGACAGAATTGTTTACCTTTTAACGTGTAGTAATGTGTTTCGCGATTTTAAGGGCTTGATGCTTGAAATTAAAAAAGTACCTAACATATATTACTAAATTAAAAAAAAATGATGTCCCAAAAAAATGTCTACAAGTAACAGTCGTCTCCACCATGCCGGCTTAATAGGATGAATGTGCACAGTTAGTATGTCAAAATTCCTGTTATATAGGCAATATTTACATTTTTATTTTAGTTCTAAGAAAAATAATTTTTATCGACCTAAATAAATTTAAAAGTCCTTTTGACTTCCTTTCGCAATCTGGAATATAATTTTATTAGATATTAATTCAAATACTCCATCGCAGTAGATGTTGGAATTCCTATTAGCTTCGGAGCAGGGTAATAGCCACTCTCGTTTAATATTGCTCCGACATTGCCTTTCAAGAAATGCTTTTTAAAAAATCATATGAATGTGCTTCATAAAAAAATTAATAAGTATATTATGGTTTTATAAATAGGTACTTAAAGATTTAATAATAACACTGTTAGTTTCAACTCGGTTACGATGGCTGCAAAGCTTTCGAAATGCCGGATCAGATAAATAAATATACACACAATACTAAACCGCAAGGCCTTAAGTTAATGTTTAATACGAATAAAGCAACAAAAAACCGTATTATCAAATTCTAACAATTACTAATTTTATTTTTACTTATACGAGCTATTTTAGTTATGATGCTTTCTAGAATACACCGTTTCAGTCATTCGGTTAATCAAGATATTCGCGCCTAGATTACTCACGTCAACTCTCATATGAACGAATGTACTATATGTAACTTCATAGTCTGTAGGCGCGTGCAGTCAAAACGTGTGCTAACTTTTAAATTTACGTAACGAAACTATTTATATTTCCAAATTGTGTAACTACAAACTGTAAACGATAGAAACGTAATTAATATAATACAGGAGCGTGTTAGCCTTTAGAATTGAAGTCACGTTAGGGTAAAAGTTTTACGATAGTTTTAATAGCAAATCCCAAGGTCCAATGTCACAGACTTACCCTTCCCAACTACTCATATTGTGGCCAATAAAAAAGTTGGCGCCAATGATTGCAAACAAGAGTAAAAGTAATTAAACATTTATATGACGATAAATCTTCTTTATGACGGTGCAGTAAATAGTTTAAAGTACTGCAATAAAGGGTTATTACTAAATGAAATCTTGTTATTTACACTCGAGTCTGTTCAACGCCTTCACATTCTCGTCACGAATCTAATTTGATTTAGTGTTATTGAACCAGAGCGATACATGAATAACATTCCGGACTGCGATGTTCGTGTTAGGTATAAAAGCTGATTTTAGCTAATGACTTTTTAAATTAGTTAGGTTATACTTCATGCAATTTCAGTTAATTTGAGACTAAATCGAATAAGTTTATTATTAGTTAGGTATCAAAATTTCAAATTATTTTCCTAAATTGAACTTTATGTGGCATTAGTTAAAGGACACATTTGAAACAAATATCGCTTTCTAACTAATTCAATTATTCAAACAAGTAGACGGATAATTCAGGAGAGAATTGAATTGAATTACCTATTTGTGTTTACTCACCTATAACCTTATTGTGTGGTCAGCAAGAAACCGAAACAATTGCAATTAGTTTGTAGGTTAATTGAAAAAATATAATGTGAGTTACGTTTTGCACAGCGCCATCTATAGCAATTAGTTGTAACCACGCCTGAATTTTAGTTATATGACGCAAATTGTTTATAAACATGCAGATTTTATTCAAGTTCTAATATTCATTAAACAAGTTTCTATTAACCATATAATAATTATTATTATGAATTTTTGAATTGAAATAACTTTTAGTTGCCTTTGTTGATTGAAATTAGATATTTCATTTTGATAAATGTTTGAAAGTAACTAACATTCTTTCTCTCTTTCTCCCCGTTCTCTCTTTCTATCCTAATGTTTTCGTTTTACTTTTAATTGATATAGGTACCTAAATAAAAACCAGGATTATCGTATTTTCTATACCACATACCATATTAAGGTTTACGATATTTGAAGTAAAGAAGTCAAGTAGACGAGTAAGCTCGACAAGTCTACGACCCATGTCAAACCTTCTCGGACTTTTTGAACTAACTCAATACAGATTCTTAATTCGCCTTCAGTTGCGCCTGAAAGAATCTCAAATGCCGGTAAAAGCAATTACGACTTAATTCGCTTTCCGATAAAAAGGAAATTAAATGTTAAGATATTTTAGGTATTTTTTTTTTACCAAATTAACTAAGTAGTGAGGCACATGAGTCCTTTTAATTTGGGTAAAACACGTTCATGCTAAACCTTAAAAAAAATTTTTTTTAGAATAGCATTCCACGATATTTTAATTCATTTACAGGAGCTGATTCCCCGTTTATATTATTCTACTAAAAGTTTTATCTAGCTGGCATATTTTTAATAGGCTTAGATAAGTGTTCAATAAATTTATAAATAAGATAGAAATACTTACGTATTTTTTTCTAGAATAAATCTTGGGGAAGCGAGAAATTACATGTCACTCGCCCACGGATTCAATATTGTAATATGACATCTTGTTGCCATTTGGAATATCTTATAATAAATATATACTTACGTAATCTTACTCAGAAACTCAATTTTCTCCGGAGATTTGCTTATTATGTGTAGATTTGTTTCCTTTTCAGATTTTTTCATATACATAAACAGATTGATATAATTGAACACGTGTAAAGATGTTATCTCCGTGTCCGTATGATAGAAATGCTTATTTCCCCAGTCTAATCTTACGGGCGCGGAATAAATAAAAGTCACGCGTCAATCATCTGTCTGAACTGGTGCTCACACACGGTTATTAGCCCAGTCTATTACCCCGAAGTAGCAAAAATCAGCTATTCAGTATTACAGAACGTTTTTTGCAGTATTAATTTCTCTATGGCAATGGTGACACATCTAATATGTAGTAAATATATTTAATGTTAAAACCCAATTTAAAAGTCGTCCTCATTAAAAATTAATTGTTAATCCTATTATAACACGTATAAAAAGCATTTTGCTCGTGTTCTCCACCTACGTGAATTGCAAAATTTAATTAAAATTCTGCTTTAACTGTTTCACTCGTTTATTTGTTTAGTGGAAATTGCGATTCATAATTAGTATAAAGTTAGTTGCGGATAAAACTATAGCAATTTCGCTGCGACCTTTATTTGGTAAAATTTTAAATTCCTTCAACAATGCTAACTACTTCAGAATTTATTTCTTTTGTTTAAGCATCTATAATATTTACATAAATATGAGTACCTATAAAAACTTTTTTATGTATAAATTTTGTGATCATTTGAATCCATTAAAAGTTTAAATAAAACAAGATTGTAGTACTTATTTTTACTTACAAATTATAAAAATTTACATCTAAAATTATGTACAAATACATCAGGTATGTTAAGGTGCATCATCACCTCTTAGTGGTAAATATTGTTGACGTCTGCGGTACACGGGTCGATGCTGAACTGGAGCTACGGAAGGTTCGATAAAAGACCTCGATTGAGCGTATTGTGACACATGAGGTGGACTCCTCACAGAGCTCACTGGGATTGGCGTCACTGAATAGCCAGCTGCCACTAAAGCAGCGAATTCCTCAGGAGTATAAGCTTTATGATTTCTTGGAGGTGGTAAATGCGATCGCTGTTCTTCTAAACTTTGACTCGTAATGTCAACTTGCTGTTCTCTTGGCTGTTCTGCTCTCAATTGCTCTTTAGGGTCAACACGCAGCTTCTTAGGAAGGACCTTCTGACTCACATAAATTGACGATTGAGGTGATTTTGTAGATTCCAACACTCGAGTTTGATCCATTGAACCGACAGCTAATTGGGCCAATTGGTATCTACCCCGTTGATCTGTTGGACGGTAAATTGGACGGATGTAATAATGATCTCCAATGATTTGTGATGATTGAGGTAACGCCGCAACGTTTTCGTGTTGTGCAGCTTGCTCGAATAGCTTAACTGATCTCATCTTGTCTACTTCTGGATAACGTTTAATGTATGTAATTGGTCTGTCGATGCTAGAAGCTGGAACCCTTTGGATGTCTGGCCGTGCGGATTGTGGGCGAGGATCAACAATGCGATATTGCTTGGGAGCAGCTTCTGCTTGTGGTTGGGGCTGATATTGTGGTATAAGTCTATAAGCCAATTGACCTCTAGATTGTTGAAGTGGTTGCAGTTTTGGTGGGGCGACTATTTTAATGCCTTCATTTTCAGAAGCTGGATAATAACTGGGCTGGGTTGCGGGGATTGAAACAAATCTTAAAGACTGAACTGGCCGTGGTTGTTGGAGAGTTCTGAGTTGTTGGACTTGTGGCTGTTGTTGGGCTATATTAGTAGTCTCGATGAGATACTGTTGAGGAGCAGCTGGTAATTGTGGTGGTATAGTTGGTGTCTTCGGGCGTAGTTTGACGGGTTTCTTGGAAGGCTTCGTTATATACCTCTCGACCTACAACGAAAACAAAATTCTGTACCAGAATAATTCAATGACGACAACAAATAAAATTAAATCCAAAACAAAGTTTAAAGAGGAAAGACAGTTATCCTTTGTCTGACCTTTTCAAAATGTTAAATATTTATCTAAACGGAACTTGACAAGATATTTAGATGTAAATTGTGCGATAGCTATTTATAGATGTATTTAATAGATACGTTTATTATCTATCAACATTATTCAACTTTAGCTTACTTGACAAAATATTACACATACTTGTGAATATTGTGGAGCATTATTCTGAGTCACTACTTGAGGAACAGGCGTGTAGGCCTGAACTCTTTGTTCGTCAATCCTAGCTGGTGCATGACCTAACAACGCTAGAAGTTCTTGGTCGAAAGCATTTCCGGCTGCACCAGAATCACTAACTGATAGAGCTGCTCCTACAGACGCTTCTCCTCCGTTCGATGAATGTGATGGACGAGCGATCACTGCATGGGATGGTTGGAATGCTACCTAGAATTTATTAAAGAGAAAAATCAAATTTAATTGGATAATATAATTGACATTTATATTTGATTGGCCAATTTTATTTTTTAAGCCTCTATTTATTTTAACATCCTTGGCAATAATAATTAGTATTTGTAATCACATTCGATCTAATTATATAGTAGTTGACTAAACAACACAGGTTCTAGTAATCTAGCACCTAATTGGGAGCCAAATCAGAATCTACGTGATACGCACGTCAATAAGTATAAGATGGATTCAACCCTTATCAATCAGCTTAACTTGGTTAATTAGGGAACATGTTTCGTGTATTATAGTTAGCTATAGGACTTTTTTAATTAGTGAGTTAGTAACATCGTCTAGTATTAGTTTAATATTTTCTTTTATCTTTTGTTTTTATTGGTATTTATTTATCAATACAAAACAAGTGATAAACAATATTGAAATCAAAATTGAATTCTTCAGCAAACCTTACCTGACGTCCAACTTGAGGTTCAAATATATAAAACTGTTGAAGGTTCTGTTTATGTTCTGGAACAACATCGTTAGAGTATAACTGCTGGAGATGCTGTCCACTAGCCACTGGAGCCTTTCGTTCTGGTTGGAGTTCCAGAAGTTCTTGTGCATTTAACGAGAATACTTGGCCTGGACGGTACTCATTGGAAATCACTCCTCGGCTGAAATTGAATAGGTGTTTTATATTATATATCATATTTTAATTTTAATTCTAGTAAGCTAAGCTAAATTATTTTTACGTGTTGCTATATAAAATTGATCCAACTTATTAGGCTGATCAAACTTGCAACTTAGGTAACTAAGTGCTTTAAAATTAATTGTTATGTTGACAAAAGCAGAGATTATTTATATACATAATTATTTTGTACTATATTAACCTATTTTAGACCTACCTCCTCCTCAAACTCCTACAGTGGAAAGATAGAACGCTAGACATTACAATTTTTTTATATAATAATTTGGCTCAATTGAAACACGGCAAACGGACACGGACGGAGATAACTGCTATCACATAGTGATATTTGCAAGTAACAGCCGCTTCCGCTACCATAAGCTTACTCCAAGTTAATCCAAAACGCGACAAGTTCCGGAGACTGGGTTAATAACTATCATA
The DNA here is from genome assembly GCA_028551675.1 of Tineola bisselliella. Lineage (NCBI taxonomy): Eukaryota > Metazoa > Arthropoda > Insecta > Lepidoptera > Tineidae > Tineola > Tineola bisselliella. Next base: position 148,227 of record JAPWLS010000611.1, read on the forward strand.
AGCCTGCCTACCATTCTTAAATTGCAGCGACCTGTAGTGAGTGCTATTCACCAAGAATTAACAATGCCCAGGAAATGTCAGTCGTAATCAAAAGCGTGTATGTTAAATAATGTTTAATATTTGATATGCAAAATTGAAAAGAAAAGTGTGTTTTCCCTGTCATTTAGTGTAGACCACGCGATATGCATGCCGGAGTATATTCCGTGGAATACAGACACATACTATGTTACTAATTAATACTTTCTTTTTATCAAATGCATTTAAATTCTTATGTTTTGTATTTCTAGTTTGAAACATATGTGATCGAGAACCTTCCACAGTCTCAAATCTTTCAAATTCCCGCCGACATATTAATAATTAAGATATCCTGAGCTATTATGCAAGGATAACGCAAACATATGACACATAGTGAATAAAATATTTGTTTCGACCGGAAGTGGAACTGCTGTCGTGTTTCAAGTATAGAGGCCGTTATTTCAATCCTGCTTTAGTTGATTCATGTCATGATTTTAGTTTATCATTTAACTTAAGTTAGAGTTAAGGTATCAGCTCTATGTGTTCCAATAGTGTTTTTGGTATTAGCTGGAAAGGGATAGCTAATAAAAATATGTTTACTTAGAGGTTGCCTGTTTGTCATCTTCTTGCGGTTCCTCAACCGGAGCGACTTGTTCCTGAAAACAAAAAATAAAATGTTAGTCTCGGCTCATCTCCAAGTCTTTGTCAACGCGATATTAATTTTCCTACGTTTATATTTCTAATAAGAACAGTAGAAAAAAAACAATAATTACTTCCACGTTCGGTCACCAGCGGGGTCATGAGCAAATGATAGCAAATACAAAATTATGTGACGACGGTGCGTGTCATAATAAATAGTAGTTACAATTAGTGTTACATAGATGCGCGTGCGCCGGTGAAAGCCGAGGAAAAACGAGACAATGCTGCGCTATTATCGGCCATTTTCGAAACGAGGGGCGTTCTATAGTCGCATGTCGACTACATTGTTTATTCAACTTTTTTTTGCAGATCTATTTCCCTATCCTAATATAAAATAAATTACATACAATAATATTATAATTGTGCAAGCGTTAAATTGTAGCAACAAATATGACATTTTTGTACCAAACTAGATTCTAATTTAATATTTTTGCTTACCTATTAATAGTTAAGATATAGCTTAAGTTTTAAATTAGTAATTATCTACATTTACACAATATCAATTAAACTTTACTGATAACACATTCATGAAAAAATATCTTCTTTACATTTTTTTAACTTAAATCCTTTTCATATTTAAAAAGCACATACCCGCCTAAATTATACCTACTAATATTTTTCATACTTTACATGTTCATTATGTTAAAAACAATATAAAAAGAGATATAATACTGCAGATTGTTGGGAAGTCTGAGGTTATTCGCAAACAAGATTTAACTATTTAAAAAGACTGTGGTTTCTATCACACCCGCGAGCTTGCTAATTACTCGTCGAGACCACAAATAAACCCGATATTGAACCACATAATGCCTTTCAGCTTAATTAGGTAGTAGATCAAAACAGATATAACTTAGAATAACAATATCTTATTATATTTTGACTCAAATAAAAAATGAAACGTATTTAAGTATATTTTGGTTGTTCGTGGCTTCTCCAATATATATACCTCAATGGTATCAGTAGAATTAAATTGTTGCGAAATAACAGGGCTTTCCGTTGCAACGGACATATCATTATACATTGCAATTGGCATACTTATTCTAGATTAAACTAGATTGGGATCTAAATAGTTAATATATTTCATACTTTATATTCTAGTAAATATATATTCTATAATAAATATATTCTAGTAAATAGGATACATTTAAATATTGATGACAGTTGATAAAAGAACTTGTTATGTATGTGTTGGTAACAGTTTACTGACGAAAACTGAAATCGAAACTTTTAAAACAATTGAAAGTCGACAGTCCTAAATCCTAACCAGTATCTTTCGTCATATACCTACAATATATCTACGTTCGATTCCCGCTTTAAACAAATAATTGTTTATTATTATATTATGAAAAAAGGTATTAGTTTCCTGTTTTTTATCTGTGCATGTATTCTAGTTTGCAGTTAGTTGTAAATTGGTTCGTAGTTATAATAAAACAGTTATTAGCAATAATTAAACGTTAATTCTCCCAACTCCGATCCGACAATTGAAATGTGTACTACTTGAGAAATACTTTAAATTATTAATTTATTTATATAGTACCTGATAATTTATAATATATTCTAATTGGTATAACCGAAATGAATGCGTACTTTTTTAAATTCATATTACACTCATAATTCACCAATTAGTATTAATATTTATTATATATTTATTTTAATTAGAACCGTTCCCTTATTTTTGTTTCTAACTGTACTAATCCCACATGTTAGGTATTGACACGCATAATGACGAAACGAAGGAACCGCCTTAAAATGTTAAATGTATATTTATTCAAACTTAAAAACGTTCCCATGCAATAAATAGTATATTTAAAAAAGAATGGAGAGCCTCGTTGTAAACAGTACAAAACATTTTGTCGCCTCCGTTTTATTGCAACTTGACAATTTTGTAACCACAGGAAATTGCATTCAAAGTCCAACAATTATTTTTACATACTTATTACTTACCCATACTAAAACGTGCCAAGGTTGGCCCAAAGTAGAATAAAACTATGCATAATGTATTCAAAAATAACTATAATTAGATGGTAAGGTAAAAGGAAATTGTTAATCTTATATTTTTATACCAATTCGTTTTAATAACATTCTATTAAGTTCTAAAAGTCATTTGAAGCAGGAAATATACCTGGTACCAGTTAATAATTTAAAAACACGCTCAATAATAACGCATTTATTTAAAACGTCGGATTAACATAATCAACATAAACGTGATTATAAGCCGCAAAAAGTATTTTAAATTAGCAACTCTATAAGAACAGTCAGTTACTACAAGTCGTTATACAATTGTCATGCTATGATTGTTTTGACATTTATCCGCTCATAAAGTAAAAGTTAAACATAAGTAACAAAATAAATGAGTGTATTACTGTCAACGTAAAAGGAGAACTTTAATATCCTCAAGCCGGCATAATAGAGGCGACTGTTTGTGGAAGACCAGGGACAGTATTCTATCAGGTAAAGTCTGATCATATGCCAGGTTTATATAAAAAAGTCTTAATAAATACTAAGTTACTTAAACATAAACAAAAATGTTAATTAAAATGAAAATTAAAGTGCGGTTTTGACCTATTAAAGCGAGTGTGAAAATAACGAATTATACAACTCGACCGTATAACTAAATTAATTTACCAAATTCATAAGTCCCGTCGCCTAAATAAATAATTAAAAGGTTACACTGCAAGATTTACAAAAAAAAAAACAAACACATATCACAAGAGACAAAGTTGGAAGAAAAATTTAAATTGAAAGCGGGTTTCTTTTATTTTGTTCGATTTTTAAAATCAAATTGTATTGTTAGGGAAGCTTATTATAATTAACACTAGATTTACCAGCTTAAATATACCTATTTCTACCAAAACCAAAAAAGTATATATTTGTTACAAATATATATAAAATAATATAAAATTCATAAAACTAATTCTTCTGTTATAAATTAAAGAAAATTAGAAGAATTAAAGAAAATGTTACACGTAGTAGGAATTTTAATTTGATCTTGCAAGACCAGTCATTTTGACTGGTCTGGTAAATCTAGTGTTAATAATTATATACCTATATTAAAAGTACGGATGAACCGCAATCTTTTTCCCTACTCGCCCGGAAATTCCTAGACTCTATTGCTCTAGATTTGCGCACAAAAGTAATCTCCGGTGTTCTCAGTACACTTCTCTGTCTGGGATAAACATACCTTCCTTTTTAGAAACATGGATGCCACAACCTTATGGAGAGGCTGAGGAAATGAGGACGTCCGAGGAGTTTTCATTTATTTATATACTATTTTATTAAGATTTGGTCTCACTGATGAAATGTTTTTTTACTCTGTAAATGTGCCTTCTACCTAACATCAAGGGTGCGATCAAAGATCATTTGCCTAATTTAAAACTTAAACTTATTATCCGGCTAATTCTGAATTAACCAAATAACTTTGTATACGGTCGATTAGAAAGACCAAAACAATAAAAAAAGACATAAAATGCACGTTTAGTACCTACATAAAATTGGAAACGGATATTAGAATTCGTGATAAACCTAATCTAGAAAAATTTACATTCCCTTCCAAAAAAAACGGCTTCAAATTATTGGACTCAAAATACCATACAATGTAATATATGTATTTATTATAATTAATTTTATTCTCGGTTTAAATGAGTGAATTATTGAAACTCCGTAAATGCATTTTTTTTATTCTAAAATGTATCACTTGAAATTAAAACGGGTACATTGACCTATTTCGAAAAATACACTACAAAATGACTTCCGTATAAAATGTTGCAACGAAAACATTTAGAAAGACAATTTAAGAGTTCAAGCGTTAATAACAATGTAATGATATACAGAGTAACTGCATAATAATATATTACTAGTACTTATTTGTTACGTTTAGACGACCTAATGGTCAGCTCGTGACGAAATCTGGGCACAAAGTGAAAGGGCTAACAACGGCAGTGCGATTGTAAATAATTTTACCAATAAGTATACCAAATGTTACTGATTTTATCCATTCAACAATACGCCATAGTAATTGTCAATACTTGCTTCGTTTTTAATTTCTTTTATTTGTATGTAATGATAATAAATATGTTATAAATACTAATTGTTATAAATACCACCCTATATATAGTGGAATACGTTGTACTGGTATTCTCTAGTATTTTAGCATATTTAACTCGATGATTTTATTAGTTTTATTATGTATGTACCTACATACATAGTTCGGAAGTAGCAGTTGTCTATCTACGTAAAACAAGCTCGAGCATAATATTAGGCGAAGGCAATCATTCTTTACATACATATATAGGTACTATTCAATGTATTATGGGCTCTAACATACTTTATAGACAAAAGTTAAATCGTATCGTTTCGATTTCCATTTTATTAGTAACATAAAATGTTAAAAGAAACAGTGCTCTTTAAGTTGATTCTTTGCACTAACAAATAAATTAAATAACTTAAAAACTTTATACGACTTATTATTTTAGGTTATTTTAATCCAACGTGTCGAAAAGTTAGCATCAATCGTGGCTAGTATTTATTTTGTAGTTGTTTTGCAATCTTATTCTTAAGATAACGTATAATTTGGATTTAGTTATTTTAGTAAAATTTTATTTCCTAATACCGTACATCGTAATTAGGAACTTCCATTTTCAATTCACTTGCGTACATAAATTGGAGAAGCATTAAATGTATTTATAAATATCTATATGTATATACCTACATGAATAGATATATCTACGACTGACATAAACGTAAACATAACACTACAACTAATTACATTATTCATTTGTTTATTACGTTTATTTCGGAGTAAGAAAATAATAATAGCAGTGATTAAATGAGTGAATATGAATTATTAAAACCATGTACACATTAGACTTATATGCGGCCAAAGAACAATCAGCCAGCGATCAATTTAAAGTGCATGTTATATGTATATGTGTAGTATTGTTCATTGTCCTCATATCCTAGTTTAAGATCTGGGCATTGTATGTGTATATATAGGTAGGTACAGTAAACCCTCCTATAACACGGTAGATTGGGTCCGCGTTATAGGAAAACGCGTTGTACTGCATACACGTATAACGCGCTCGTAATACCCTGTATAACGCGTTTTGTACGAATTATTCATATTAAACATTTCTTATTAAAGGGGGTTTAAATCGAATATTAATGAACAATATATGTTCAAAAAACGCGAAATTGACTATGAATTGAACAAATCATTATAAATTTCACAGTACAAAAATATAACATTTTAAATCCATGCGTTATATGGCGGAAAATAAGTGTTATATGAGTGGTATGAATTCGCGTAATATGAAAACGCGTTATAGGAGTACCATGTAATAGGATTGTTGTATATGTATTTATTTTTATTATAGAAATTTAATATTACAATATAATACGCAATTAACTCTTCAAAATTCAATTTCAAAGTTCAATAAAGCACTTTTTAGTCAGGTTGTTTTATGATCGACTGTTCTTTTGAACGCACGTTGCATAGATTTGCTGCCGATTGACCACTCTGAGTCGGCCAGCAGCCTAGTTCAAACACAACAAAATGACGCAAAATACATCAATGTTTATTTTGAAAGTAAGTCACTGAATAATTGTATAACATTAGATTTAATTACGTTTATAAATAACAAGCAAGACATTTTAATAGTAAGCCACAGGGCATTAAGCTCGTCTATGTATCATTTAGTGCAATAGACAATTTCATTTTTAATAATACGTATGGTACTAGATTAATTAGTTACATAATTAAATATGTACCAACCAAATGTGAAGCATATTAATTTTATGTTAGAACAAAACCAAGCTATATAATAACAGTGCAACCTTGATGTAACGATACTGGGGAATCAGAAAATAATTCGTTATATCAAGTAATTTGTTACAATGAGGTTCGTTATACAGAGGTTAGGTTTGTCTAAGATTCGTTTTAACAAGGTTTAAAAAAATTATTAATCTCAGCTTCACGTAGGTACTAATCTGCTTTCCCTGTTATAGCGAACGATTTCGTTAAATAGAGGTAAATAATACTTTCTTTTTATATTTTACAAAGATTGAAAATTCGTTATAAAAAGGTTTTTAACAAATGTATTCGTAATGTAAAGGTATATTTTGCATTAGCTCTTACGGGCAGTTCTAGGGGATTTCGAAAAACTCGTTATATTCAGGGTCGTTACATTAAGGTTACTCTATAATAATATTCAGAAACTTTAATAATAACGTGGGATCAATGTTACAGTTTTTTTTTGCAAGAACTTTACCTTTTGTCTTCTGGTCGTCCTATAGACAAGATGTGCCGGTGAAGCGATAACAACTTCACCTTGTGTTTGTCTTTTATCTTTATTTTGTTCAGAAGCTTGAGTTCCTTCTTGCTTCTTATCAGCAGCTGCAGCGAGCGCTAGGATTGCTGAAACAAAACATCATAGATCAAGTTTTATTTTTAAACTCTTTTTACTGTTTAACTATCATAAATCTATTCAGCGTTATAACCTTAACTAAGACTTTCAGTAAATTTTTCAGCGAATATATTAAATTACGCACTAAACCTGGTTTTATGAGAAACTATATTTTCTTAGTTAAACTTAAAAGCCACTAAGAAAAAAATTATTTATCTCGCACATTTTGTTAATTTGTCATTAGCAATCAAAAAGTTTTAAGAGTTTTGAAATATATTTTTTTTTAATTTCTATCCTAATATGAAAATACCGCCAAAGTTGAAATTCCAATTCCAAAGTGAGATCAAAGATATATTGAGATTCGAGTGGACTGCATTCAAGTGACTTGAAGTATGTGCAATGTGCATGCCTACTAGTACGAAATAATGTCCTTTCAATGTCCAAGGTAACGACACTGTCCGGTACAGTCAACAAAAATATTGAATGTATTTATTTCTTAATTTAAAAGATTTTTTGCATCTTTTTAACTGAAATAAATATAATAAATACACTAAAAATATTTATTAATTCATTCAATTCAATATATATCCTAATAAACCAACAAAATATTCTCGTAGTTATTTTATTAATTATTTTTTATGCCATTCGATACTTATTTCACTTATATGATTGGTTGTTTCAAGACCAATAAAATCAGAGTAATAAATTCTATATTTGAAATTTAAACACACTCTGTTATGAATGGAAGAAATATGTAACACATTCGTTATAACCTTTATTGTATATGTTATAAATGCTTAACCAGCTGTATAAAATTGTCATGAATAATGTATTTGAGTGTACAGAACGACCCAGTTCTCATACGATTCAGCTCCGTATTTATGTCAACATTAGGGCCAATTTAAGTGGACGATCTGCTTTTAACTAACTTTAGGATATTGTTCTTACTGAGTTAGCTGTTTCGTTTTGGATCCAACATTCAAATTCAACCTGCCTTTCTGTTTGTTTTGGTTTCCAGCTATTTGCATAAATCGTATATACCAAATAATACTATGGGTATCAGAGGAAGACAAAGATGTATAAAACATAGAACGTCTATATTTGCAACGACTACAAAGGGGTTTTCAATTTCTAGAACATTTTAATTAGCTAAAATGTGAGCTGTAAGTATATGACAATCTGAAAGCTTAGCTTAGAATAGCTTAGTAATTGACTTCACTCATGAGTCACATGCTAATGTAAATAAACTAGATCTGGCAGGTTATAATCAGATACTGGAATACTAAAAAAAGTTAAACAAAATAGATCAGTCTATTTTTAAATTTCCATGATTTTACATTTGGTATAAATAGGTATTAGGTTAGGTCTAAACAAAAAAAAAATATATCCAAAAATTTCTCTCACAATCATTTGTAAAGATAGTGTACATTCTTTTAAAATGTAACGTTCCATTAACCTTAAAACGAGACGTACCTAAGTGCTTCAATTTGTCGAAGAACAAAACAATACTTGTGTAATAAGATCTTTTGTTATTTATTGTTTTATTTACATAATTGTAGTGTATTTCATATTCAAATTCCAAACGTAACATTTTCAAATTTGTTCTGTTCAAAAAACCTAATCTCAGAAACAATTAGCCTGGTTTGAAATTTTTTCTGCACTATACATATGTATGACTTTTATTGAGGAACATTTTAGGCAGACGACATTATAATATCACTATGACCTACCTTAGTTTTTAAATATTTATTTTTATTGGTTGATTCTTTAACTTTTCCCTATAATCTCGCGCATATATTTTCTTTCGTGTGCATTCCCTTTAATATATTTAAACTAAATGTTCGCAATACGTTGTGTGATGATTTGTTACTGCTATTAAGTTCATACAAGAACTAAATCAAGTGAATGTCGTGCCGTTACACTATTTATTTGATACAATAAAATTATGAGCTAATATAATAAAATGTCAGTTTGATATATAACATTTTCTATGCTAGCGGAACAAATAATATAGCTTGATCACGTTGTTGTGGCAAATGGTAAGATTTGCGATTATTTTAGACCTTTTAGATAGCGCCATCTATGAGCGGACGGCAACATTACTACATACGCTTGTAAATAAAAAATATACGTATTGCCGCTATATTTCAGTCATAGATATACTTAAAATAGATGACGTGTAATTGATATGAAGATTCCACGGTAAGTCGAAAGTATATCGCGTGCAAGTATATTCCGAATCGTCAGTAAAAGTATATTTACTGTTTCCTCCTAATCATCGCATTAAAATTTTACTATAATAATTATTATATAGGATATATCAATTTTAATATTAAACGCATTTATTGATTTGATTTTAGAGATGTTTGCAGTAAATGCTAATTATATCTGACACTTTAATAGTTATATTAAGTTAAAATATGAAATGCGAGCACAGAGAACTGTATAAAAAAACACAAAAATTATAAATCTAACTCACGAACGAACAAAAAGAAATTACATCAACATTTTTAAAAAGCATAATCCTCGACAGATAAAAGATAATAAGAGATTAGAATCTTTTATGAAGACACCATAGTGGAGTTCTTTGCTCTAATATCACGGTTTTCGTGACCATCAAAGCTATTAAGCTACAAATTTAAAAAGTACTTAATTGTTTAGAAGACCTTGACCGACCTTTTTATTTGTCAGCATAATAATTTCTTCTAACGTTTGCCTTCCATTTCTATTGGTCTACTTTAGAACTGAATGTATTAGAAGAAGACAAGAATAAAGTTACGCAACGGGGAATATTATTATTTTGTTAGAATTCCATTAATTTAATTATAGATGCTGTATATTTCTTGTATATTTTAGTTGTTAACAAAAATTTATTAGAAATTATCATTTAAATTACACACAAATCGTCCCAAGGAATCGTGGGGTATAACTAATAATTATATTATTAATTGATTTATTCTTTTATTTATATGTGTGCAAAACAGTATCACACCTATCAACGAAGTAGAAAGTGGAACTAAACTGTGATCAAAGACTATGCACTCACTGCATCATTTTACATTATTATTCTAATATAATATAAAGCATAATTATAATACTGCCAACAAAATATCATAGAGTTAACATTAAGAGACAAAACAGTTACAATCTACCTCCTAACAATACACTAAGAGTAAACATGAAACATAAAACAGTGTAGTTTCGTATTTTATTTCTTACAATAAAATTGTTTAAGTATTTTTGGAGGCACTCGAGATGCCTAAGGCGATTAGACTAAACGACCCATCAACCGTTGACATCTGCGGCCAACGGCTTAACCTTGCCCCAGGCCACTTAATTATATATTGTTCCCTAATTTATTATATTTGTTCATAAAACCATACCTAAGCGTGATAATGGTTATTAGTCTAGTCTGCTCTTCTGGGGTTATATAGCACTCGTGAAAGGTCTAACCTGACTTTCTTGAAATGAAATTTCATAAAACATAAAATTAATATGTCACTTAATAACAAAATGAACACCATAAAGCGAAAGCTCTTTTATCAGTTGATCATAAGACCATAACAAAATTATTATGCTAGTCCAAACGTAACAACTTACATAGCAAAGGAAATAATTGATCAAATTGTGTAACTGTTATGTTTTCTGTTTCCTATATTTAACACAATATAATAAATGTCACCTAAGTGAAACCGTCGCGTCGCTCGGCGTTAATGTGTCATATGTTAGTCCAGCTTCGGTTTTCTTTAGAACGCCTGAATATTATTTGACGGTGATTTGACTAGATAAGCAAACTGCTTAATAAGCAAGCAAGGTCTATTTTCCTATCAATCTACATCTGCTGATAGACCTATATGCGTTTTAGAAATAACCGCATCCAGTGTACGGTAAGGAATGCGCCACAAGAGATAGGTATTGATTTGAACTAGCTATTTATGATTATTAATGATTTGTAAACGTGAAAAAAACAACCCAGCTACAGTAAGAGTTTTTTTTTGCACATGGATTCATATTTCCATTGCTAGTTATAATAACATGGAATTAATCATATATATTTTGGCAAAAAATATTACCAGGTAATTTTTCATACAAAAGTGTGTATTCCGCTGGTTTCCGTATTGTTGAATTCTCACGAGTGCTAGCGTGATATATGGAACTATATTTCATACAAAAGATTGCATATATTTTTACTGAATTTATTATGAAAGAACAAAAGCATGTAAGATTAAATGGAATAAATTACAATGATTTTTACTTAAATACTTTTAAATTTAAATAAAATTTGGTACAATCCTTTATTGTAAGTCCACGTCCGTGTATATTCATTCAACTATTTTAAAAATAATTCTATTTAAATTCAAAGTAGTCATAACAAAGTGTAGAAAGAGCAACATCCTCATTTGAAGCAGGAAACAGTCGTGCGGTAAGCCACTGGTGAAAAATATAATAACTGCTATTTCCTCGAGTGAGCTACTTCGCTGTTACTGACAGCTGTCTTATTAAGTCATAATGTTGTAAACTTTATGGTTCAATTGCTTTTGTGTTACTTGAAATTGTTTACGAGATTTATAACTTATTTATAAATTTTATATTTGTTATGTTTGTCATATACCTCATAGAATAACGAGTTTAATCTCTGTTTGATGGTAAATACTTATCTCAAGAAACCGGTATAGCGTTGGTTACGTGTAGACATCTCCAATAGTTGTTATGGAGCACACACTAGTTTTTAATATTAGGTGGAGTGTGTTAACATATCGATTACCATAAAGGAAATAACAAAACATGTATGACATTATTTTTAAAAAATTCCTACACACGGTATTATATTTTGTTTTTTTTTTTTGCATATGAACCTAGATTATTAACGAAATTTCCTCATACGACAGTAGCTTCATTATGCGCACGACGAGGTGAGGCACAGTTGACACATTTACTGGGCACAGTCAACAAATTGTAACATAGTATACTCTAACTTTACTAAAATTTCCAATGAAATTTTCAAAAGGAAATGAAATAATTATTTTATCAAAAATTACATCAGTACAATTAGCATTAATGTTTGCACATGAACCAATAAATAATACTTGACTACATTGTTAAGTTCATAATGATTAGTTAAAAAATAAAAAGGGGACATCATTCCGCTTCTGAAAGCTAAAGCAACTATTTTACTAAATGGCATTGCATGATTTTGCCGATGGTACATTGGGCATATAAGATCAGTTTAGGTTAAGAAGTTTCTAGTGCATTCACGCGCATCGATCGAACAAGTACAGTGATCTTAAAAAGAAAATCATGCTGTAACACCTAATGTGGATTAACTTGATACAAATGAAAGTGAAAACTGTTTATTTATTAATGTTATGACAAAATGTTTTACACGTGATGTTCTGTGATCAATCACTCTCGTGGCAATGTCTGAGGTTACTCGCGAACATGATTTAATTAATTTAAAAGACTTTATGCGGCTTAGATTTTACTTGCATTTATTTAATCCGCCGTTTTGAAGGGTTTACAGAGATCGTGTATTGTGTAATTTTTTTTTCAAACATGCATTTTTAGCATAAAACAGGATATCCTTTAACTATTAAAACAAGATAATTTAAAAGATGTAAATATCATAAAGTATATACTTAATAACATAAAATATAAAACAAACAAATATTCTTGCTAACCTTCGTATTTTACAAAATATCTAATAATTATTTTAAATTTAGGTGTAACCAGTTTTGTTAGACATCTTTCCCAATTATCTATTTCAAGGTTAGTTTAGTCTTTTTGGGATTTTAAAATATATATCCTGACTCTATGAGAGAGTCCCCTTTGCTATTAGGACAATGTAATATTCAAGCCATAAACAATTACCTATATTTTTTGTATGTAAATAATAAAAAAATGTTCGACCACGAATCAAACACGGGACCGAATTAATTGTGTGAGTAAATTGTAAGATGTATAACCAATGTCATATTACAAAATTTATAATTACTCTTTGATGAAATGCAAGACAATAAAATGGCAAGCAGTTTCATTGCTATTCGATAAACTACGTTCACGCCCAGGGTAGGCAGTGACTATAGACCGCCAACGTGTTTTCTCTCCACATACCACTTTCTCCACGACCTTTAGCAGAATACCTTACGAGATATTATTAGAATATATTACTAATTTTAAGAATAGAAATAAATATAAATCTTGTATAAAAATCACATGCAATTTTAATAAGAAAAACAAATTAAAAGATCCTACAATCACGAGAAAACTATTAAAATCTAATACACAGTAACATAGATTTAAAAAATAAAACAATTAATGTAATAAAACGTAAAATAATAGCTCATTCTGTTTATCACGATTCCTATGGATATATACTTTCCCTCTTCATTATTTACGACGACAAATTAATTATTAACCGTTGAGTTGATCATACTAGAGAAGATATGTCAAACTAAATATGTGCGAAAGTTAATATACCACAACGACGCATATAGAGATTGGATATTTGAAATAAGTAAATAGATGAAATAATTCGAACGCAATGTTTGTATATATATTTCATTGCTTTTGTGGTATTATTTATAATGGTTAGTGCGATATTCTGTTACGAAAAAGTCCCTGGACATATTTAAAAAGTAAAAAAGGTAAGCATTTTTTTCAGGCCTGGGTGTTATTGTTTTTGTACTGCTATCCATAGTACATTGTAGTCAGAGTACGTAGGTTAAATTATTCAAAAAAAGCGTAGTATTAACCAGCAAAATTATAAAGATTGGTCCGCTATTAATCCTTACTTTGTTCCTAGTATCCTCTCTAGTTAGTATATTTAAGTCATTGCTAATAACGATGCAATAACTGAAGCGCGCGATCTCGTAAAAGATACGCGTGTTCCGGTTCTCTGTTAACACAAAAACCTACTGAATTATGCAGAATATGCGCCGTGTGTGGAAAAAGTAATTGATGGCTGTGCAGTTACGCGCATGACGGCGTTTCGTAGCATCAACAGCTTCTGCGTGATTAGGGCTTCTTGGTTTCTCGATAAATAGATATCTGGCAGAATCGATAAACCCATCATCGACTATGCGTAACCGCAATCAATACGTCACACAATATTAACTTTAATATGGAACATATTTAAGTCTAGTCTAGATTGTAGTTGATTTCTTATTACTCTTTTTATACTCATATAAATTACGTTTGTAATATTTGAATCACTTATTAAAAAATTACGAAACAAAAAGTTGCGGAGGTATTAAATTAGAGCAGGTAGGATGAAGGCTTTTCGAGCAACCGTACGTTCTTTTTTTAAATTAAGCATAATAGATATATATAAAATTAATAAAAAAATGTCACTAACAAAAGAAAATAAAATTACATATATGTATTCTATTACGTTTCAAAAACTCCAAAAATACAGTGAAAGTTGCAACTCGCTAGTCATGTGAAATTGTATTAAAGTAATAGATACCGTGTTTATATTCATTAATGACCATAAATTTGCTACATTAGACGATAAGAGAACACGTATCATGTGTATTCGTGATTATTATTAGGTGACCATGATGGTTATAAAGTAATAAAGGCCTATTAGTCCAATCAATGAACTTTTGGTCCTACGTAAAAAAAAAAATTCTAACCCGGACAAAAAAAATACAGTCGTATAGAAAAAGAAAAAAGAATATGAGTATCTGTGTGGAGCAACTCGCGCCAGAATGGCGAACCTAACCCAAAAAATTCTCAAAGTTCAAAAAAACGGTTTTTTTTAAATAAAAAAAAAAACGATGTCTCCGATCAGAAAAAGTTAAATTATAAAGTTGTAGATATTAAAAAAACACATCGATTTGTTTTTGTTAAGTTTAATTCGGTGCTTAACTTTTCGAGTTATTTAAAAAAAATCATCGAAAATGACCATTTTTTGTTTTTATAATAACTTTTTTAATTTTTGTGTTTTTTTTTTGAAATTCAGCAAAAAGGTAGGTATTTACTAGCCAAATAAGCTCGTTTTTGTAAAGTTAAAAAATATTATTTTTTTACCGAGATACAACGATTTTTCGAAAAAAAGGTGCCTTCGGAAAATGGCCACTCAAGCCCTAGGGAAGGTCATAGAAAATCGTCAAGGTACGCATTTTCTTTGTGAAGAGTTGTACTTTCATACTATTAAAAAAGGGAATCGATTTTTTAAATTTTTAAGTCCCAAAAATGACTGAAAAATTCCTTTTTTTTACAATGACGTTTTTGGGCCATATTATTTTCTCTTTTTTTTTAATATCGGCTGTGGCTTAAATAGGTTACTCGCATTTTTTCACGAATTTATTTGATTGATTTAGCTGCAGTTAATAATGTTATTAAAACAAAAAAATGAAAAAAATTTGGTCCAAAAACGTCATTTTTTTAAAAAAGGGGATTTTTCAAAGTCATTTTTGGGACTTAAAAATTTAAAAAATCGATTCCCTTTTTTAATAGTATGAAAGTACAACTCTTCACAAAGAAAATGCGTACCTTGACGATTTTCTATGACCTTCCCTAGGGCTTGAGTGGCCATTTTCCGAAGGCACCTTTTTTTCGAAAAATCGATGTATCTCGGTAAAAAATTAATATTTTTTAACTTTACAAAAACGAGCTTATTTGGCTAGTAAATACCTACCTTTTTGCTGAATTTCAAAAAAAAAACACAAAAATTAAAAAAGTTATTATAAAAACAAAAAATGGTCATTTTCGATGATTTTTTTTAAATAACTCGAAAAGTTATGCAACGAATTAAACTCAACAAAAACAAATCGATGTGTTTTTTTAATATCTACAACTTTATAATTTAACTTTTTCTGATCGGAGACAGTTTTTTTTAAAATTGAGCGACCGGCCCATAGTGAAATTGATACGACCATGATCTTTACCGTTGAACGATCAACAATGGAAACAAATAACAAAGTTGTTCACGTGAGTCGAGTGCAAGAAACCGCCAAATATCTGTTATTTATTTGTTTGGTCACAAAATAAGCGTGAGAAAGTATAAATTGGCCCAGGCTATTTGTGTGGAAAGCGTAAAAAAGTAACCGACAAACATAATATGTTTTGATTGATGAAAATAAAAGTGTTTCATATGAGTTTTTTACTATAGAAATGATCAACTGTAAGTAATAATGACTATGATTGACGAAAATTACTGATCCGTTATTTCCTATTCTTGTTGGAATAAGTGCACAAAAAATTGAAATTTTAAGGTCAGACTCACGCAATGTCACGCACATATGACAGTATGTCTAGGTTTTAATAGTGTTTTGTGTTATTAATTAAAATGTGAATGTATAATACGCCTGTATTTCACACATTGTTCTATAAAGGCGTTATATTGACCCAGGTTTAGGAAGCCAATCTTTAGGTAGATACACCGTTTGTATTTTAGAATTTTATTGTAAAGCACATTTTTACTTCCATTCACAATTGAACGAGAATCGATTTGGATAGCGCTCTTGCATACACACATATATTCCTGTGGATGACTTTTATCTCAGGCGGATATGGAATGGAGGGACTAAACGGTTTCATTGGGATCGTTTACATTTAAAAATGGAACATGTAACGAAATAGATCACGACTATGTCGGCAATCAATGTTCATTTGTTTTTATTCAACAGAAACTATTTTTAAAATATTTAAATTTGGAATGTGAGTCTTACGTAAACATCTAGATTAAAAAATATCGTTAAGTTTCCAGTTTGAAACCTAGAAGAACAAAAGACAGTAAAAATGCTTATTTTGACTGCACCGTTCATTCGCTCAGTCACTGAGGAGGAGGTCACGTGAAATTAAAACCGCTCATTGTTTCAATTCATTCCCACAATACTTAGTTCACTTAGTCCAATTTGAAGGTCGCTATTAAGACATTCTAACCTATAAATCTATTTTTTAATCTTTAATAAATCAATAAAGCATTTCTAACTCAATTAACTTATTATGCCTTAGGCTATTCTTAAATTTGATCATCTTTTTGCATAGTTCTTTGTTCGTTAATGATGAAATTTTATGTTTTATGACACAGGTTGGTTGGTTGGTAGGCATTCATCGACTGCGGATTGTACAGGTACTTTTCCTAGTATGCCTTTTCTTTTTATGCTACGTATAGACCAAGTCATAACAATCAAGTAAACATCAAAACAATACATTTTATCTTTTCTATAAATGAGTGAAACTTGTGTTTACGTAAAATAATTTGTGCAATATAATGACGTCACACTTCCGTAAACAGTGACCATAATTTAGAGTAGTAATAATTAAGTTTAGCACATTATAATGCATTCAAATACAGATCACGCTATCTATTAAAATTTGTATGATTATTCTATATTTAAAATAGATATTCTGTTTACATACGACTTATAAATTAAATAATATATTGATAAAATACGTAAATAATAAAAAAAAACAATTACATTACTCAAAGGTCATTAGAAGCACGTTTGACATTTTATCGTTTTTTCTCTTACAAAATTGATATCCGCCTAATAATTATCGCTACTTAATATAATTGCAGAACTATTGTTTTGTTATTTATCTGATTGATTTATTTATAAGTTAATGGATAAATATTTTTATTTATAGTGCGTAATTTGTGTTAGCGATTGTATCGTGGACATTGAGAAAAACTATTATCAAGTATTCATTGTTTACTTTTGCAAAATGTTATATACTAAAAAGTAGTTCAAAACTAATGGTGGTTATTAACCTAGTCTTCCGTCCCAGAGAAGAACACTTTCAAGTGTGACACCCATTTAGCTGGGAAATAGATGCACGCTCTACTCATTAAGTTGGTCTATCGGAGGCGACTGTAGTCTGCAACTGTAGTGTTCGGTTTAGTTCAACATGGATGGTTATTATAATTTAAAAAAAAACATATAACAAAATAAAACAAAAATAAATTCGTACATTCTAAATTTAAATGTTTTTAAAAAATATATTGTATTTTGTTCTATATACATATATATATTCCCTAAACAAACGTTAGCGAGACAGCATTATTGCAGTGGGCATATATGAACCAAAACTCGCTATAGAAAGAAAACAATGGAAGGCAAAGAAAACAACAGAGACCTCTACTTATGGCCATCGAATAATACTGTATAATTAAATGATTGACTATAACAATGAGCATTATAAAGTATTTAACATAGACATTCATATAAAAATGTATTGATTTATTAAATTTATAAATAACATTAACATACTGGTATTATAAATCAGGCTGTCAAAATTTATAAATGATTATATATGGGAAATTTAAAAAAATACTTATTTTTTATTTGGCCGTATAAAATAACGTTCTGACATCCGTGTAGGCTTTGAAAATAGACACATATGTTACAGGCTTGAAACATGCCTGTTAGATTTGAGATTTTGTAGAAATAGGAAATTACTATTGCGCCAGTCTCCAGTCAATATTCCACGTTTGCTGGCAACATTCCAATGTCAGAAACAGATTGGCATATAGAATTTGATTTTGAAGTTATGTTTAGGAAAGGAATTTAATCTGATTTTATACAAAAAAAAAAAAGGAATCCATTTGAGTTATCAACAAATCAACGAAAGATATTTATTTGATTTGTGTTTTATGGTATTAACGATCTGCCAGTGTCGAAGTTAATAATAAATCTATTCATCACGCACAAAGCAGTTAAAAATTGCTTTAATAAGGAGGTGGAATTACCACCACGGGATTTTGGGAAGAAAATTACAACACACTTTATATAGTTTTTTTTTAAATTTGTTTCAGTGGACTTAGTCTATGATTGATAATTATATTATTTACCAACATTGTTTTACATAAAACGTACCTACTGACTTTTGTTAGTTGATATATATTTTTACATAATAGTCTGTCATTAAATGTAAAGTCCCACAAAGAAACGTTTGATGACGAATATACACCGTTTCGATAACAGAAACAATTGCTCATGCAAAGACAAGTTTGCAGATAAAATACCATGTGGCTTAAATAACAAAAAAAGTTTTTTGTGACGAATAAACACCATTTCGATAATAGAACTAATTTTGTTTGATAAATGTCACTATTTTCTTTCTCGCATATATATCAATTAAAAATGTTTTTATTGTTGTATTTATTAATCAAAATAAACACTATGATAAGCTTCATTACAGTTCAATTCGATTTCGTATTAATTTGTAATTTTTATCTTACTTACTTCTTACTCAATCACACCAAAACAATCACGATGTCCTCGCGGACTAAAAGGTTCAGACAGACCTTTCTCTGTCGCTCCACTAAATTGTGTAATGAACTTCGTGACGACGTCCTTTCTTCATCCTTTAACCTGAGCCTTTAGTACGACTTCTACATTATAGTAAAAACCGTAAGTTTTATTTAAAATACAATTGTTTAGGACAGTATATGTTCCTTACGCCGATCAAACGAGAGAATGTATAGTAGTGTATATTGATATCACATCGTTATAAAGAAGTTTAATAAACGTATGAACTGATGGAATAGTTCCGGATGAAACTTACTTCTTATACTAAGCCGGTTTATTGTTATTTAGGTAAGCTATATCAGTGAAATAATAGAATAAATAAAGTTCATTCAATTTTATGTCCTTAATAATGAGCTACTACTGTTCCTAATTTAAAATCAATCTATAGACTCTATAGTATATGCGTTGAATAAATATAGCTGTAATATGTCAAATCGTAATATCCTGTTACCTTCTAGGATTTAGTTTGACTACTAACTTACCATGCAGTTAAGTAAGTTGTTTGAGTTGCTAAACCAACGCGGGTTACTGGCCTTACCCGAGTTGGGGTCGGTTTTTCATACTGTATCCGATTTTTTTAGTCTACTATATTCCAGTTTCATAAATAATTATAAATGTGAAATATTGTATACTTATTTTAAAATAATAATTGTATTTAATTTGGTTTGCATACTACAAAATAAAATCTTAATAAAAAGTAATCTTAGTTTAGTCGAAATTGAAATACCAGCCCCACAACTTAATCCAATATCAATCTGTGCTTACTTAACCTACTCCTGTTAGTTTACCAGTTAAATTATATAACTCTTAAAACTCGATTAGTTGACCAAACATTGCGGTTTCTGTCTACCTACATTTTCACTTATAACAAAAACAAAAGTTAAATTCTGAGAACTTAACAAGTTTATATTTTCTATAGAAATATCCAATTGAACATTCTCCGAAAGTGCTCCGGGTACGCATCTGTGTTACGCAAATTTTACGCCACCAAAACACGATCGCGTACATTATACTACATAATATAACACAATGTTTATACACGTACATGTCACTGGCGAGTGTAGTTACCGTGAGAACTTCAGTAAGAATTTGCATACAAATTTTAGTCCCTAGTTCCATTATTCATGGAGATTTGAGATTAAATAAAAATTAACACTTTATTGTTTAATAAAAACATGAATAATAAAATATCCTTTTCGAGTTGTCATTGTTTTAAAATTGACCTTTTAAAAGGAAACGTTTTAATAACCGCAACAAATTCTATAAAAACACAAAAACAATTAAGTGATATGCATCAAATCCCACGGCAGACCTTCCTTCTGTGCTTTTTGATTTTTATTCACTGATACACGATCCGTGTTTCTTTGTTCTTGGAATGCGCTTACATATTATTATTGTTATTATTACACTATTGGAGAAGCTGTTGAGATATATATACCTTTAATTAATTATTAAAAAAACAATACAAGTCCTGCTCAAAAATATCAATTAAAAAAAACCGATATAAATATCATCAAGGAAACAAATTTGTGATAAAACTTGTGATAAAACAAAATGAATATGTAAGAATATTTGTAAATTAAAGTACCTAATTAAAAAATTATGTAATTAATTATTTAAAAGGTTTATTAAATAATTTAGTTTAACAGTCTTGTGCCAATATCAATATTACCATCTGCATAATAATTATCGGCTGAACGGATATTACAAAATTACTTAAACTGGTTCTTTGCGTGTGTTTAGCAGAAATTATACTGAAATCACACAGAATGGGTAGCTAAAGGCGTTTCCTGTTGAATATTCATTGATGTAGGCACTAGTTGTAGCTCAATTTATGCATACAGAATTCAGTCAAAACCCTATAGCCGACGTCCTTGACCGATGTTGAACCCACTTTACTTAGGATCAAATCTGAACAATATGAGAAATATAATAATTGTAGATAGACAGTCACGAAGACTGGATTTAGAAAGAAGGGAAAGGCGAAACATATTTAGAGCTTATCGCAAAAGGGAGAAACAAAACATGTAATAAAAATGTCATTAAATAAGTACTTAAATTCGTTACTAGAATTCGATGTTTCTTTGCTTGGAAAATCCAATTTCATTCATTCTAGTCGTACTTTGAGAGTTATCTTAAAAATACATGGGTATAAAGAAATCATTATCAGATTGTGATATTATTTGTCTCCGTTCATAGATCGCACCAATTATTATAAAACGAATTTAAACCTATTTTATTTTGCATTCGACTTTTGATCCCTACTATCCAAAAAAAATCCCATATCGAAATAATTAACACTGAAACCAAAAGAATAATCCCTCTTGCAATAAATCATTACTGAAATAACAATCAGACGACCCCGACGACGATCATTACCCCTTTCAATCAATTCCAATATGTTTATTCTATGAGAACAACCAAACATTTTGTTCAAACACAATACTACATGAACAATGACATTACTGTTAAACAAAAAAGAGTGATTTTCCAACACGCCATTTCAGTAAACACAAACGTTTTTGTTCTCAGTCGTGTATGATTTCCTAAAACGTTGTCATAGGTCTATGTTACATTAAGTTGTTATCCATGTGACAATGAGTAACCGTTAATTTTATATAAAACTTTATAGTAGGTACTCTTAAACTAGACTCGTTGATATAGTATTCAGCGATAACTTATGTTTATTGCGAAAATGAACGATGAATGAGCTAAATTTTTTTTTTGTTTGAAATTTACGATTCTTCTTTAAAACAATAGAACACTTTCTTCAGCGGTTTTTTTCAAAAATGTTTACGGACTACTTTTTTTATATATTATTTATTCTCTTACATCATTCGTAGGTTCCTATTGGAACACTTGGACTAGCCAAAATACAATTATAATTAAAAATATGAAGAAAAAAAAACAAATATAAACTTGTAATTAAATAATTAATATAATAAATGCAACAACTATAACAGCGCCTTGTCTTCTTCTTCAAAAAAAAAAAATAGATAGATTCAAGATAGATTGATACGAGTACCTACATAAAATTTGCCTCAATGTGGGCATACCTTATAAATATTTATATCAATAATCGTTCGTGTTTCGCAGATCGCAACGCGGTTGTAATCCCAGTCTAATTGTCAATTTAATTTAAGTAAAATGAATACTTCCGTGCGGGAATCTGCCCACAATTTACCTAATAGTATAGTGATATAGTGTAATAAATCCGAAGCATTAACGCATTCCATTTCCATTTCGATGCATTTGCAGCACTCTAAGAATTGTCGTTTAAAATACTTTTACCAGTTGCATTTAAAATATAATTTATTGGCATTTGATGTATTTAGAAAATTTAAAGGTTACTTGCTAATGTTTAATTTCTCTTCACAAATACAATACTTTGGAGCTTTATTCGATAGTAAATTTCGAAGCAGTGTCAATCGAGAATATGCAGTATCTGAATTAATTAATAGTGTAATTATAACTCACTTTATCACATTGAACATGATTTTCCTTTTTTTTCTAAGCTTATACGAATTTAATGATTGCGTCAATTTATTCTTATATTGACGGCCTTCACGGAGAGGTCCCGAGTTTGATTCCTGACTAATTGCGATGATAGGTACTTATTTCTAGTTCGTACTATACTATATATCGATTTATTATTATTATAATTTTTTGGACCAACTCAGCAACAAAAATGAAGTAATTTGCAACGGCCTTGACCGGTACATTTCATTTGAACAGAGTAGAAAACAAGAAAACAAACGCATCTAATAGAACAAAAATGCTAATTATTACGTTATGATAACCGAAAATGTTCTCACATTACAATCATAATTAAACCAAGTGCCTGCGAAATATTCAGTACAAGGCTTGTAAAAGGCCAAAAAGGAAACCAGGTCATCACAATAAGAAATTATTCATACAATAGTTTTTGAATGTACCTACAAATTATATTTTGAACTATCAATAGATAATACATAGGAATAGAATTACATTCTTAAAGAAAACAAAAAAGTAGAAATTTAACAACCAACTTGTTGTTGAATTACGAAGAGTTTAATAAAATTATAATTGTATTTTCTCTTTTCTAATTAAAATTCTCACATTCTGCCAACCTCGACGGTGGGCACGTCTCATTAGGCCGGCATAGTGGAAGTGGCCGTTATCTATAAACATTTCCCTGCTGGGTTTTGTTTTCAAACAATTGACAACCAAGAATAAACAAGCAAACGTAAGTAATAGTTTAGGTCACTCTGGTGTCATTTCTTTATATTTAACTTTAAATTCATTTACCTACATACATACAGTCTGACGTATGCAAAATATGTACATAATATCAACCTAATGATATTATTGGTAACATACAAGAATGATTAGCCAAATTGCAATTAACATGGCAATAACTCCCATTCTTCATTGAGTAATCATAGAAGTTCTCGAGTTCATGCAAACAATGTCTTCGAGAATAAGGATTTCACCGCAATTTAAATAATCTCGTAGTCGTGCTAGTGATGTCTTCCATTTCTTAGGGCTGTTACTTCAATCACGACTCATCCTAAATATCTCACGATTTATACAATAATATAACTTTTAACATTACGTTAATTGATATAAAAGACTTTATCCGGCTTACGATAAAGCGTTTGTTTTATTCATTTTAATCTCTCGTTTCAAATGTTGTAAGTCGCAGTAGTGAGTTCCATTTTGTTGAAACTTATTTGTTTTGTATCTAAATTTGTTCAAATATATTTATAATTAATAAAAAGAAATGGAAATTATTAGTTAACATAGAAAAGAACGTGCAGATATGCGGCAGCTGTGATAGCGCAATGTTTATATCGGTAATATGTACGGAATTAATATTGGCTGTTGGATTCCAGAAAACTGACGTTTTTGCTTCGTTTAGGATATTCCGTACGCAATAGATATTTTTCTGAATTTTCTTAATATTTTTTCTGAGCATTCTTAATATAATATATACCTACCTATAAATATTTATATAAAATATTTTATATTATAGAAATTTTTTTTAATAGTATTTATTTCGCATAAGTACATGTTGAAATACCGTCCCTCCGTCTTGAAGAAGTAATTCGTTAGAACCGGAGCTGGAAGCGAGAAGAGGACATACCGCGCGAAATAATGTGGCCCTTACCCTTAGGGCTGCGGATAACATCAGTGTAAGAAAAAAATAATTGGGAAGGAAATTGGAGATTTTTATTTAGGGGTAAATTGAAGAATGTCGTTAACAGATAATAAAATGATTTGTTTTGCTTTTTATTTATTTTTTATTTTTTTGGATATAAATCAGTATCTTAAAATCGTGTATTAGAATGTAAAATTTACAAGACACCTTGTAAGTAAATTATTTTTCAATTTAATATCGATGTGAATTGAACATGAGGTCGTGTTTTATGGTCTTTTAGAATTTATACATACAATTTAAATTAAAGGTATAATACAATCCGAAGTCACGTGTGGGTAACTGATGAAAAGATAATCTAAAATAAGAAAACAGCCGTGCTGTAGTGATTAAAATTTTCATGTTACTCCACATGTTTTGGTTCGATGCCTGCCTAGTTTTTGTACTTAACTATTAACTTTCAATTTCATCTCACTTTATATACTATATATAACTTATTAAATTAAATAACAGTTTTGAATGACCTTTAAACTTGAATTTATTCTCACAGGCACAAATTAACCCTAACCAAATTGAAACTGAAATGTTTCGCGGAATTTCAGCAATTGTTTGTCTTTTCATACAAATAAAATACCCTTTGAAATTCGCTGCCAAACTGAAACGTTCAACGTCAATAGACTGAAATTTGAGACTGAATAAATTTATATTAGAGTAATTAATACATACCGATGAGCACGCAAATCTTCATTATATATTAATAAGCTGGTAACACTATCACAAAAACTAAAATTCGAATGACAATCGGATTTCAAAATTCGATTTTTAAACTTTATCGTAATTTCTTTAGTAAGTTTAAAGAATTACGTTAATTGCGGCGTTCGACGGACGCCAGCGCTTCGCCGCGTCTGCTTGTTTGCCGGCTAGTTCGTTCTGGTGTTGGTGGCAAGCACCTTCACTTTCTACTTGGTCCCCACCTTCCTAGGACATGCGACATACCGGGAACTTAGGACACCGCGCGACAATTGTTAGCACCACATAATTATACGTTATTTTACGACAAGAACTAATAATAACGATAATAGATTTATTACAAATGTAAAAACTTATATCACTTTCTGTTACTTATTACATACTTTGACATAATATTGCTGATTCATCGGTGCTTCGATATTTATAATTGCATAGATCCCTAAAAGGAACCCTGAAATCTTGTAAGTGGTAGTGATTCACGATGTAATATTAACATTTTCGTAAAGGAAAGATGAATCTGAAAAAGGTTGAAGACCTCTGATGAAGATTTTTCGCTTTTCAAAGTGTTTTATATACTCATTTTTTCAACAAAGATTCACGTGTAATATACCATATTTAAAACAAAATGTTCAAAAGGATTTGAATAAATGTAAAATAAATAATTCTGGTATTTCCTTAAAAGGAATAATGAAATTTTAATTGCAAAATAAAAGAACCGCAGGAAGGATATGATGACAAAATTAAAACAATTTTCTGGTGCGTGAGAAACGCTATATTTCGCAATGTTTTAAACTGGAATTAGGTAAAGAAAAATTAATAACGTTCTAAACAATAGCGCTCCATTATTACGAAATTTTGTAGAGTTATTAAAAAAGATTGCTTGTAAGCATTGGGCCAAAAGAAATGGCACCAGGAACGAATTGGCATATGATCACTCTTCCCAGTTTACGCCTTCTTATTCCTAAAACTGGTGGTACTACTCTGACAAGGCATGCTGGGTTGATAACCATCATCAGTAACCATCATAACTTTTGTCCACATTTTACTAATATTTGCCGATGTGTACTGTCGAGATAAAAAGAGGTTGCGGCGGTGATGTAAATAGTATTATATATTTTTATAAATAAAACTGTAAATTTGAATTTGGAATGAAAGAAAAGAGGAACGCGAGGGACGTGCGAATGAGGACTTGGATGTTGATTGCGAATGGGAACGGATGTGTGTGCTTACATTATAAGAGATTAAAAATGTAGTGTAAATAAAATTTTCAAGAGTTTTCTTTTGATACAGTCCACTTACTCTATGGCTATATATGTATGAGTTATGGTTTATAGGTTTTTGTCATATCTGTTCACGCCGCGCCATTCGTCTTAAGGAGTGACCGGATATATGTAAATAAAATAACTGAAAAATGTTATTTGAAATTATTTTATCTCTGTCTGGCTTTGGATATTGCTTGCTACTGGCACGACGAATACAATTCGACAGGCCACGCTGCTGTACCGGAAGCCGAGGTGCGCTGGGAACCGCTCGGTAGAACGTTCGCGAAAAGTGGTGGAAACAGTAACATCTCTAGTATATTCAACACAATGTTTAATTAGTTCTATCTAATTAGTTAATCCTCTTACTTATAAACGTTTATGTTGTTTATTTTGTAAGTTTAATAATCTTTTATTTGTTTCAATACTAATTTGACTAATTAAGTAAGTCAAAGACTAATTTATATTTTAATAGAATTTCTTGAAGAGTATAATTGAATTTTTAAGTTATTCTTTATAATTAATATATACAAATTATATAAAAATTATTTAACATATAAAATGCTTATGCGATTCAAAATTAGGAACGCTGTGTTCAGTCCACTTAATAAATATACCACTTTAACTTGCTACCTGGATGTAGATGCAGATCCTTAAACCTCGATCCTAACTAAGAAACAGTATTTCAAAAACAGTTAAATCTACGTTAAACTTGTGAGAAAATTGGATGAGGGATCTTCCCACCTAGCACAAGTTATAAGTTCAGGTATATGTACTTTTATCGTAATGAACTTGTGTTACATTTTGATCAGCGCCATCTATATACGAGTAGTGGAATTGCTATACGTTCAAAAACATACCATTTTGCTTATTTAGCGTTTTTTAGCCTAACGTAAACTGACACAATAAAAAGAGCATTTTAATTTAAAAATAACAGCAGGCTCATGTTTTTTAATGTCCGCTTCGAAGTCAATTTCGTGAAATATCTACACATGAACGCGCGCTTTTAACACGCTTTGACGTTTTAGTTACCTCCGCGCTCGTACGTACAGCACATCTGTGCCTGCGTTAAATGTAATTGAAATACCAGGCTTAAACTTGTACGTTTTAATTAAGCAACGTATACCGAGTATGTATTTCATAGTAATAAATGCACCACTGCGTCTGGGATACAATTGTTGCCACAAGACATTTTGATCTGCAACTTATGCTGCAGTTTGTAAAGTAATTAAGATTAGAGCTTATTAATTGGATTGCTTTTCTTGAATTTTAATCTGATATTTCTCGATCACGTTAGAAAATTAATGCTTTAATACAAGCATTATATCTTATGTTTTATGTTACTATTAGGGGTGTACCTACCATCCTCTAAGTTTTTCATCTCCAGGTCCAGAGGAGTATACCAGTATACCAAATTGGCTTAATTAAATCATATATTTCATACATATATCGGATAATGTCTATGGGTCTGATGTCCGTGCCGAATTGTCTATGGTATCGCAGCGCCATCTGTGAAACAGTAGCGATGAAAAATCACATCCTAATATTATTTGTACTAATTTGGATAGAGTATTAAATTAGTTGATTGAATTCTTAATAATATGCCCCTAAAAATGTCCGAACTTTGTGAAGAAGTTCTGGCGGCATATATAGTACATTTCAGTACATGGATTTGAAAGTATAATCGCAATCCATGTTAACACAGTTAACACGACTGAGAATGTTCATTAAGATTGTAATACGGGTCTCATCGAGGGTTTTACTCTAATTAGTGTGGCTTACCCACTCCTGTCACTACAATCATTTGATTAGATCTATACATACCTACATATATTTCTCGTTAATTGAGACAATATATTATACATACATACAGTTTAAACGTCGTTTATATACCTATAGAAATATTTTTTTTATATCTACCTACGTAAGAAGATTATTCAAATATGCCGTTTTGAAAGTTTTACAGTTACCGTAGTCGCAAAAAACATTTTAAATTAGTTAAATTGTTCGTTATAGAAGTCATTAGTAATCATTGCGACGAAAATAAGTATTATAAAGTTACTTTGGAGCGGACTCAATTTTGAGAGATTTGAAGACAGATCTTGCTATAGCCACACTAAAAAGTGCACTTGTCACCGCACGTTGTTTGTGCAATTCTGAGTTGCGCAATAAGTAGAATTTATATTAAATAATTTTAACGTAATAATTGTATAAAAATACATTTATAATTATGAATAAAAAAGAGAATTACTAAAAAAATAATCTAAGTATTATTCGGGAAAACATTTTTTTTTTTTCAGATGAAAGAAAACGCCAACGGCACAAAGATGTTGTTGAGGATTTCTACCTACTTCTTTTATAATTTTTTTTTTGCTTATATTTTTGAATAACTTGAATAGATATGTATTAATAGGAGATGTGTTGATTTTACCATAAGAAATATAAGGGATAATACTATTTTATTCAAAAACAACTGAGATCTAGTTTTGCCATTTCAAACGGTTTTGCCGATAACGTTGTCAAATGTCTACAAATTTTTAAAATGTTTTTAATATTTATAACCTAAACAGGGGTAAACAGCATGAAGATTTACTGGCATCACTGAATGTAAAACACTTTTCTTTTGATGTAGGTATCTATAGCAGTGACTTTTGTGTGCCACGAAATTCTAAAAGTGTACCACAAAAAGTTAGATATATAATAATCTTTATATTATTATAAAATATGATTTAAAAAATTTAAACTTATCTTTTTCTTTGTGTGCCGCCAAATTTTGAAATCGTTAAAAGTGTGCCGCAACAAAAAAAAGTTGAGAACCACTGATCTATAGCCATGATTCAGCCGCCATACATTGAACTTTATATACATTACAATTATAATATATAAAAAAAAAACATTTAAGTAACAGAGAGTATATTACAAAACAAACCGTAAATATGTAACGAACACAATGACAGTTTTATTAGTATTATTTTTTGGTCTAATGATCTTTTCCTCATTATAAATCCATTATGACATAAAAATAGCAATTGTTATTCTAAGAATTAGTTTCGTTCGGTTTAATTCACATTATAGATATTATTGTACAAGGTAATATTTACTTTAAGTAACCAATAACATATTTATTTATCTATAAAGCCTACCTACAAAATTACAATATGACTATATATTATAAAAAGGAGTACTATTATATAAACTAAATGAAATTTTAATTATAGAATAGGACGGCATATTCAAGGACATAAAGGGATAGATACTACACTTCTAATAAAATTACAAAAATACATAATTCAGATGTTACACAATAATGAAAATTAAAATAAATAAACAAGAACCAAATAGGGCAAGGAAGAGGTAAAAAAAATTATATTTAATTATTTATAACAATTTTAGCTGAAATCTAAAGATATTAGTCCTAAACTCTTCCATAGATTATTATCTGTTACAACAAACAACTTAATAATAATATGTAGTTACGTTATCAGTCTGTATAATACGAACCAATAAGCGAACGACTTCTCTCAATCCCATAAATATATTCTGCGATTAGAGGACCTACAGATCAAAGCCGATAACAATCCGGCCACCATTTACACACTTACCCACACTTACCCCTTGCAAAGGCTAACTAACCGATTACTTAAATTAGGTTTTGTCTCGTTCTAAATAAGATTAGTTTGACAGAAACAAAACATAGCTTTAATTTGCACAGAATCACGTTAAAGAGCAAAATACACATAGTAACATAAACTGACTTATTATTATACAAGCCTCAAATGTATAGAATCATTCATCACTCACTCATCAATGATGACATATGTAGAATAAAACTACACTTGCACACACGAAGCTATTTCAGCCGGTCATCAAAAACTGTTTTCATTGTTAAGGATACGCTACGCGACGCCATCTTGTGGTACAAATAAACGGTTGTAATGGCACAAAAACCAACAACACTACAAACGCATTAGTGATATTTCATTTAAGTTTGTCCACACGATAATTTTCTATTGTGTTTGGGATGATGGGCCTTTTAAGTGAAAATTAGGTTAATAAGCAGTTCACGCGTTAACGGACCTGTCATAATAATAAAGATAATAGTTAACGTTCTCGTTAAATAACAATAAATAAACAATAACAATTTGTTATGCTATGTTATTTTATAACAAACATTTTTATAATGTCTATAATAAGCTAGTGTTTAAGGCCTTGAATTGTCAAGGTATTTATTGAATCCGCATGCTGGTAATTCTCTTACAAAGTTACAAAAATCTAACTAAAAAGAACGCGAAAAAGACTCTGAAATGCATTATTTTCGGAACATTTTTATGACATATATATTTTTGTTATTTTGGAAACTTATGGGGAAAAAACACATTAAATCATTTGTTTTTGCCATGCAATCTCTAGTGTCAATACGTTCAATGTAAATACGCTATAAATGCGCACATCGAGAAGAAATTATTAGAAAACTTAGCAATTAGCATATTAAAGTATAGACTAAATTATTTATATATAAGGTGTTAATTACTTAATTAGTAGCCGCCAAAACGTTGCATAAAAATAGATCTTCCTTCGTGTTTATGTTTAGTGCATACTCACAGTGAATGTTGTTTAATAAATTAACGCGACCCTGAACTATATAGCGTTAAATCGAATTGCAGTTAATGAGCTCCGTTTTATTGAAAAAGATTGATTGATATTGGTTCATTTTGTTACGTCACTCCTAATATTTATTAGACATCCTGTATAACAAAATTGTTATTATTAGTACCTATATGTTTTTATTACTGAGATTTCGCATTACCAGAATGTCAAAAAGGTGTAGCAATTTTTTTAAAAGTCCTTAATGACTGTAATTTAGATTTACACGCTGTTGCAGCGACGACGCCTGCTTCTTTTTTTTTAGTTATGACATTATAATAATTTGCCACTGTCAAAGTAAATATATTTATAAGGTAATAAAACGTAGCCAGTTAAAAATAGTTCAATGAAGTGGTGATGGAATCTTTACTAAAAATGTTAAAGGACTTGAAATAATACTACTAATAATAATTTTAATTTCTTCTTTTACATATTTTTATATTATTATTATAATACAAGAGACTTCAGCCCGAACTAGATCTTCTTCCAAAACAGCTCTAACTAAAGAATTTAAGTTTATTCATGTTAAGAAAAATAATAATAATAATAAAGTACAAAAAGAAATCCGCCACAATTGTACGTAAAAAAAATTAAGTCAAAACAAAAATTCACTGTTCAATGATTCGAACCAGTATAACTTATAACACAAACTTATGTTTTCTTGAAGATTTACTTTTACAATATATTTTTAATATAAAAAAACTTTGCTAATACTTTTCTGATGGAAGTTTTTCCTGAGTGATGTTTATTCCGAAATTCACAAGTTTTTATTCAGAGCAAATATCGAAATGTCACGAACATAAGCATTTTGCGCAAATAACACGGTTTAGCGATACTATATATTATAGTATTTAAATTAAAGCCTAAAATACTAAAATATTACCTACTTAAAGCATTACATTTTCTAGAGATAGTTTTAAGTAACGAAACAAAAGCGGAATGCCACGAATTTGGCACAAAATTATTGATAATATGGGCTTTTAAAATTATCTGGGTTATACCTATACAGTGATCTACTTCGAAATGCGTCTAGTTACTTCCTACGCCATTACTTGCACGCTCAGTGCATTAAAATACATACGATAATTTAATGTGCACTTTTGATTGTCAGCTTCATTTCGCTCTAATAATCTAGTTCTAATAAAGTTCGTTCTTCATTGATCTATTATCAAGCGCTTAGATCCTTCCCCGAAATGTACTTTTTCGACCAATACCAATTTCTCTTATTTAAAATTAAAAGAATTCATGCGTCTTAAGTTGTTTTAAAAAGTCGTTTCGAACCGTCCCGCGCTAACCAATCAGCATCTGTTACATTATTAAGTGATCCTAAACTCTGTCTACTCTTAGCTAATTATATTAAGGTCGTAAATATATTTTTTGTTGCACGTTTATATGTAAATAAAAGTATACTAAGAAATCCGTTAATAATTACAAGATACGTCACGAATTTGTCAGCGTATATTTCATTCATTTCCTAAGATTAATTCAGCGATTAAAAATTATAAAGCGGATTTAGGAAATATGCTTTTTCTTTAAATGTTCCGTGCCGTATATAATATGCGGAAGTGATAAATTCAGTAATAACTATAATATTTCCTAATAAGATCTTTTATTGATTTATTGAATATTTGTAAATATAAGGCAAGCAAGGAGTACATGACGAATCTTGATTGTAGTCATTTGTTTCATAAATTGTTTAACATTGTTGATTTATTCAATAATATTTTTTCAACTTTTATACCAAATCTGTATTCTGTGATCGTAAACACACAAAAGTATGTAAGCCAATTTATATTTTATTTAAAATAAGATAGTGCCATCTAACGAGAATTATAGAAATCAGATGAAAAGCATTAATTTAAAGTAGTTCATAAAATTACATATAGATGGCGTCATTATTTCGACATATATGGCGTTTTGTTTATCATTAATATTATAATACCAGAAATACTAACTAGTTATATAATATTGTTATAATTTAATTATCTCACATTATTTAAACAAGAGAAGTTTTAAATTAAAAATTTTTCAGCGCCATCTATTGAAATTATCTAAAAGCTAATATAAGTCTGTTAATACAAACTTTATTTATAGTTCATAGGCTTACTACTAGATGGCACTATGCAGTTCTTATGTTGACAAAAATATTCGTGTTTCAATTACATGGTAAAAACGATTATTGGAATGGGATTTTCTAATATGAAATTTTATTTTTTAAATTGTTATTAGTTCAATAAACAACATTAAAACTTTGGTTTTATAACTTTATTTCACTGACTAGTTTTACAATTTCCTAAATGTTCCTTAAACCTAACATTACATTATCACAATTCACTTACATATTTATGAGTATTTAAACATAAGGTGTCATAAAAATATTATAACTAAGTTTGGACATTCTACTTTGAAAAAAATATATATGTCATCACGGCTGGTAAATCGATTCTTCAATAATTTTAGTAACCAGAAAAAAACATATAAAAATAATGAAAAAATCTAATGAGTGGTTTTATAACTTATTAACATTATCGGTCTCTAAACTACTCGATTTTTAGTTAATATATTTTATAAATAAATATCTATCTCATATGAGGGTTGGTATTTAAATCCTTCCTGTACTAAAAACCGACTTGTTAAGTATGCTATTTATTTTCTCAAAATATCTTATTCAAAATAGTTTATTCTTCTACTCCACTTAAATCGCAGTTGAATTACCAGCCCTAATGCGTCAAACATTCAAAACCAATTTATAGATTACTTAGAATCACACTTTCATTATTATTACACGCGGCAAATCAAAACACCAGCTTTGATTTATTTTATAATAAAGTGGCAACTAAATGGAAGAATTCACAGAATTATTTTTTTTTATAATATTAGTAAATTTATTATTGTTAGTAAAAATAATTTTCACATAAAAATAATTTGGAGTACTTTAACAAAATTAGTTAGTAGGTAAACCTAAGCTAGATACTGAAAGTAAAACCTGGATTTTTCTAAATTTCCTTTGTCGACGTATTTAACAATTTTCTTAAAACCTTATCATAGACGATAACAATGATTTTTAAGATGAATCTTTATGTTTAAATCAGAATTTTATAATTTCCTATTATTTAAAAGACATGAAACTATTTCATAAAAGAAGAAAAAGTAATTTACACTCGATTATCGTAATTTAAGTATTTATGTGGCTTGATATTTTGAATTTTTTTCAATCCAACTTGTCGAAAGCTTTAAGAAATTATTATTAAAATAACATATTTAAAAATATATCATATTAATTCGTTTTTTAAATTTACTATGTTATTCTTTCAGCTGTTAAATATGTAAATATGCATGTAATGTTTGCCAATTAAAATAATTCCGTGCTTTTTTTTCTAAAAGTAGTATTCATTACTTTATTATTCTATTATTATTAGTTATATACCTACAACTATGAGTAAAAATACGACAGTACAGTGTTAACTTTCGCACAACTATTGCATGACATATCCTCTTTAGTATATTTAACTCAACCTCGCCATAAAATCTATTAGTATGTGTTTAGATTAAAAATTGTCTAAAAAAATTATTCATTTTCTTATCGATTTATTTCCACTTCTGCAGGATCACAATTTCTTCGCTTGCCGAGCTGATGACAGAGCTGAGGAGAGCTCACGATATCTCCCAAGAACACGCTCAGTAAATAAAACTCTTTATTTTGATCTGGAGAGTTTTTGTATTGTCTGAAACAAGAAAACATTAAACTAATGATGGCGATCCAATGCTTTGTATCATGGTAGTACAATGACTCCACTACTTTATACCACGGAGTCTGTCGGAAAATACGGACGTTTCCTACTCAGGAACACTTCACGAAATTACGGATTTGACAGCGACGTCACGACGGAGAGGCCACACAATGTTTATTTTACGGATATTTGACAGGAATTTTTACGGGCTCATATGTCAAAATTCACGTAAGCTACAGAAGTGACGGCCGTATATGCTTGTACTTCGGATATGCCTGAGTAGCCCCCCTGTCCCGTCAACTTTACGGTACATATCGTCTGAATAAAACAGTGGAGTAGACTGGTTATTTTTCTGTAGTAGCAGTTATCTCCACTCATGAGCCACATTCAAACATCAGGCAGAGTTTTTACTACATAGTAACAACTGCGGAAACATATAAGAAATTCCAACAAAGCCACAACCTAAACATCACTACTCAATCCTTAGCAACATTTCCTCGTGGTTTCCCAATTTATACAACGACTCTAAAACCACTCTCACCCTTATAAGTTACAAAATTACAAGCGTCATCTTTAAATGCATTAGGAATAATTCAAATAATTGTATCTCTTAATGAGTTTGCCAATAAAGACTATTTTGCGTTTGCATGAGAGAACAGTGAAAGTCCGAGTTACGTAAGGCCGGTTCACCTCGGACTTTAGCGCAGTTGCAATGCACCGATAGTGAAATATTTGACACGATTTTAATACTGGGATTTCATCTATTGGACGTTCTGTCACACACGAATCACACTTAAACCCTTTATATGTCCCACGGGATTTTAGACAACACCTTAAACTTTCAGACTTCTCGGGTAAATAAATAACCTAACTTCAAACTAGAATACCATGTACTTAAGTGTAATTATTTACATGGGCTTACAGTTAACTCCACCATATAACACCTAGACCTGTTTTATTAGTTTGACTGAGAATTGTACCTAGAATATCTCTATAACAAACTAACGCACTAACCACAGGTCAAAGGAACCATTTAGCGTTAAACGTGACTAAAAATCGATGATTCTTCAGTCGTTACATCGTAGTGATTCCGTTAAAGGCTACTATTTCAATCAAGTGAATAAAGCCATTGACTCGAGAAGAAAGAGGTGATCTATCACTCAAGCAGATTGTGAATTAAACCTGACTTAACATCAAGCGGAGTACGATCACAATCTATTGTTAAAAATGACCGAATCAATTTCGATATTATTTGTTACCATATAGGGTATATAAGGACTGGAGCACTCTTAGGGAAACTAAAATTCCATCCGCGACCATGAATAGTTTCCTATATAGTAAACGAAACAGTAAAATCCAGTTTTTAAAAAGTTATAATGCTTATACTTAGCTATATATATATATATATATATATATATATGTTTGTTTATCGACTACAATCCTTCGACTATATCAACTCTTTGATTGCTAGTTATGTATGAGATTCAATAACCAATTAGATTTCAATGACGTCACATTAACGTGTTTACAAATGCAAAAGTCATTGCACCATATGATTGTGTTTGCAGACGAGTTGTTGCGTGACCGGTCTCTGAGACCAATTACGTCACACTGTTACATCGTTCCAAATGCCTACTTGCCATACATTAGGTACGACACAACAATGACCCACTATGTTGACATTGAACTCATTGTATAATATATTAATGTATTAAACGTTTTAGACAATAATAAAGACGTTTGCCGCTTCAATTTACGTATCTACTGGTAGATTAAACAAAATATCAATGTAAAATAAAAGAATACTAACTTGAAAACATCCGACCAATCCAATGCAGCTTGCGGTTGCATCTGTGACCGAGCTGCATACAAAGCGCATACTCGTTCATAGATGCATGCTTTTTCACCGAATTCACCTACAATGTACTTTTCCGCTTCATCCATATCGAATGCTTCTTGGCCGTTATCGCCCGCCCAAGTCAGCTCTCGACGTGTTCTTGAACGGTATGTGGCTGGAATAAAAAGTATACCACAATTATTAACACTAAAAATACAAAAGCTGTCATTTGACTATAAGTACCTATATCTGCTTTTTTTGTTGTAGTTTTACAAGAAATACGCAAAATTACATTAAATTTTGTGCAGTCATTTGGCGCATTGCCATTTCTGGTAGATTTGTTCATTTTTCTAGTGTTAAGGATATTCCCGATCGGACCTCATCTCTATTCCTCATCTGGGTTTCTAGTAAAACGGGGCACATATACAATTAACAGGAGAAACGAAATAAAAAGTCTTGAAAACTTCGAGTAGTTTGGAGAATCAGAGACACCCATTAAGTTAAATATTTGGTATACTCGTGACAATGTGTACATACAATAAACGTACCCGTACATTCACTTAGAATGTAGGACCCTCTGTAGCATACTCTGAAGAATATAAACATATTTTAGTCGCACATTGTTCACGAGCTTTCAGATGTCATGAATATTTATTAATACTTGAGTGCATGCAGTTGGTGCCATCTCGCTTGATAATTTACTACATTTTAAATTTCTTAAAATATGAATATGGTTGAAAAATATTATTATTTTATTTAGATAATAAAAATCGTTAAACGTCGCAATGAAGTATATGCTTAGCAGTATGTGGCTAAATACTGCACTAAAATAAACAAATTTATTAATTTTCATAATTTTATACTAGTCCGAGATATATCCGTTAGTCCTTCATACTTAATTAAATTATAATTAGTACTGATAATGGCTCCGTCTCGCGTGTCATCATAAAACTTTTTTTTTAATTCCAGACCATGTAATATAGTAAAATAATCCTACATACTTGATTTTATTTAAATAAACTTAAATCATATATTTTAACTATTTTAAAAAAATATCGCAATTATTTAAACCGAATGGAAAAAAAAATTTGAAATTAGAATACGAACGATTTAAAACAAGAATGCGTAATGTTGCAACTTTAAATCATTGAAAGTAATCCACTGAAAATTATCTGAAAAACTTATCGGTCTATCGGTTAACCGGTCAATCCTGTTTGAGAAGCACTAAGTGCAACTAATGTGGAAATTTTATATAATGCAATAAACACGCAGAGACAATGTTATAGACAAATATTCACGGCGATTCAATAATAAGGTAAGCAGAGCCACAAGCTTTAAAGCCTCATCAATTCATCATTAAAATAACTCATTACACAATCTGTCTACAGCACTGTAGATAAGAATGACAATGACTGTCATAATTTTGGGTTTAGTAATTTTTAGTTCAAACAAAAGACTGTGATAAATGAGCCACTTCACTTCACTTAGACATTTGGTGGTAATAATAATAATAATAATACTAGACAAGGAAACACTGGGCTAAAAGCAGTGTACCTAACCTAAGACTGTTAAAATTATTTAAGTAATTATTTAATTATATTAAGTAGATTTTTTAAGGATTCTAATATTGTAGTATTACTTAGAGATAAAATAAAGAGAAATAAATATCGTTCTCGGAAATGCCGATGAAATGGTCCCGTATTTTAAAAGTATTTTAGATATGATTAACATTTCCTCTAAACACGGTAAAGGAAACGATATCGTGATGTTTTACTAGCAACACTGAATGTAAATAAAACGTTATTAAACTTTATATTGTTTTTAATGATATATTCAAACTTCTTTATTGTTGCGTATGACATGAATATATAAATATTATGACAATGCCCCTATACAGCAGCTATTCTTCTACATCATAGTAGATTTATTAAGATATATTATTATTAATTAGGTATAGTTTTTGCGGCTTTATTTTTGTTTAGCGTGTGTAAAAACGTCTTCATCACAGTAACTCCAATCTTTAATTTCAGTTCAATCCGTCGAAAATCTAATAAGATTTATACAAACTTTCATCCCCTATTTTATCCCCTTAGGGGTGGAATTGATCAAAATCCTTTCTTAGCGGATGCCTACGTCATTACATCTACCTGCATGCCAAATTTCAGCCCGATCCGTCCAGTGGTTTGGGCTGTGCGTTGATAGATCACTAAGTCAGTCAGTCAGTCACCTTTGAGTTATATATATATAGATTATTATTATGACATTAGTATGTAAGTGGACAATGCCAGTATACAGCTAAATCAAATTAATAATTATTAAATTAATAAATTTATTTCATTTATATTTGTGTATGTATGGACGAGTAAAAGCGCTCTATTGGAGCCCATTTGCTAAAAGTAAATAAAAAAAAAATATATTTTTACTTAACTTGACTTATGTCAAATTGAACACTAGCTGAGAGTGAGTCTAAGAGTGCCTGCAGCCACCATTGAGCCTATTTACACTAAGCAAGTGATGACTAATCCATTATGTATATATCAATGGTTTTTACTCAAACAATATTAATCATAAGTAAGATATCAAACTTCAGACTAGTTCAGTAGTTACGTTTTAACAGTTGTTACTGATTTATAGTTGAAATAGTGTTGTAAAATGCTCATAACTCATTTCTATCAACAAATATTGAGTCATTAATTACTTATTGACATTTGCACGATATTCCTTTCCATGTTACAGCTAATTATTTATGATAATTTTAATCTTTTGCATAAAAATATTAACTTATTATATTTACATCACTCATAAGTTATTTTCATAAAATATATTTTATTTATTCAATACACTATTTTCAAATACAGACTTAGTGCTAATAGCACTGTAGTCAACCCTTTTTAAACAATGTTTTTCCCAGGATTATCTCGTAAATAGAAATTAAGTTCATTTTAATCGTAGTAGTGATAAAATATTTTGAGTTGCTTCATAAATGTTTTAAATAATTTTTGGGTTTATTTAAATTATTTTATTTTATACAGCGTTTATTATTTGTCTTTTAATATGGCTTCTTTAGTATATCTGACTTAATTGTTGTTTTCTTTTTTGTAGAATCAGCTATATAGTCGTGTTAGATAAAATTAAATAAAACTCACCTGGTTTTAAGGAATAAGAAAGTTTCTTAAGGAAATTTGTTAATCTAACAGATAAAATAATAAATGGAAATCCAACTAATTGCACCGGCAGTTCAAAGGCTGCTTCTTGACCCGAAATAATGTCCGATTGCAAAATTAATAATATAAGCACTGGCAACACTAATAGAACTCTTGTTTCCATTTTTAAATTTTAAGTTCGAATGTTGGATTCTATTATTTGAATTAATGAAAATAGAGAATTCGGTTTGAAAATATTTTTTGAGTTTTCCAAAATTTTATGTTTTTTCTTATTCAATCACATAAATTATTTTTTGAATTATGTTTAACTTAAATTCGTTAATTTGCTTTCAATGATTTTTTACGACTGTCTTGGGTTCAAATACAATGCCGACTAACTACTGATGTAAAATTATTTTGAATAAGTTATTAGTTGACCTTAGGTTATGTTCCGCCGGTTCACTATGATGCATGTGTTGTTGTTTGAATACAAAACAAATTTTCATAATGTTTGGGGTAAATCTTGCAATACGACCTTTTGTATGAAAAGTAATTAGATAGTTCTTTTAAGCATGAATTTAGTAAGAAATCCTTGACACTAATTTCTACTTCCAAATAATATCATTTTAATTGAATTCAATACAACAACTTAGAATTCTAATAAATTCAACTTTTTCGCGGTCAAACTGTTTGTTTGTTTTTTTTGTAATTATTACAGCAATGGTTACACAAATAAGACAGCCGCAAAAAATCGCGTATATGCGAAGGAGTCGGCACAAAGACGTCGCGACAGTACTGTACTGAGTTAACACTAAAAGTACGTGATAGGGAATGCATACCCGGTCTACAAGTTGGTCAATAGAACTCTTATGTCATAAGAACATACAGCAAGGCGCACGCGCATTAAAACGTTGCGATTTTTCGCAAGAACTGTCAAGTGGAACGAGTATTTTTACAATAAACAATAGAATTATTTAATTAATAGTAATTAGTTACTAACACTAAATGATGTTTTATTTATAAACATTTTTCTTGAAAAGTAAGAGTAAATTCATTTAAAAAATTATTCGTATTATTCAAATTAGATGAATTTAAGTGACTGATTTTAATATAAGACGCTTCGAGTGGGATTCATAGTGTGACGTGTTCGTATTGAAATAATATAAATAAACACGATATTAGGCTGAAGAAAGAAAAAAAAATTAAAAATCGTAACATAATTTATCTAATTTAAAAGAAAAATGATCTTAAATCCAGCCTACCATAAGCATTGTTTATGTCTTTACGCTGTCATTATTGTATGAAGAAACGAAGAAGAAGAAGTTTAAAATATACGATTCTTGCTATCCAGTAAAACTAGACTTATGCTAAACCTTAACCTAAACCTAAAGCTTCAGTTTCATCGGAACCGCGATCATTGCAAGGCTTTTGAGACGTTGCATTGAATTAATCAAAATAATTGTAATAGTAAGCCTCAAGACTCGGTTGATAACTGTCAATTAATTTGTTACTATAGTAGCTATATATTTTTAATTAACTTACCAGGATTTATGGCATATGAGAGCTTCTTTACAAAATTTGTAATTCTTACAGCTGCAATTATAAAGGGGAATCCGACCAGTTGTAATGGTAATTCGAAAGACGCTTCCTGACTTCTCCCTCGAGACACAAACTCTATTAAAACTAGCATCAACACGGACAATATTAAAAATAACTTGTTTAAATTCATTTTTTATCACTCTTATATTTGATTTAATTTTTTTAACTATATTAATTATGTTAATATATTAATTATACTCTTTTTATATATTTTTACAGCTATATATGTCAAAACATAAATATTTTTAAACACTTTTATTAACGAATGCTGTAATTATTTTTCTAAAATTATATCTTGATATATCGTTTAAGATAAATAAAATCAAAAAAAACTTTTAAATTGTTCCTCCAATGTTTTCAATTGTCTTTTCTCTTTTCTCCAAATCCATGTGTTGTTTATTTGTAATTGGACGACCATATCAGTAATGGGCAACACGGTAACTGACCAATCCCACTACCTCCACATATCTGCAGATGTCGTAATAATAGTCGCATTAAAGCTTAACGCACTAGCCATGACACGGATCATTAAGAATTATTAAAATATTTCCACATAAATGTACCTATAACATAATTTACCTAAGATGTTTCTT
Organism: Tineola bisselliella; assembly: GCA_028551675.1. Lineage (NCBI taxonomy): Eukaryota > Metazoa > Arthropoda > Insecta > Lepidoptera > Tineidae > Tineola > Tineola bisselliella. The sequence goes on from JAPWLS010000611.1 coordinate 190,295, forward strand.
TTTTAATAGCTTCAATGCGGTCCACGATGACTATATATATATATATATTATTTGTAATTCCTACCTCTATGTTAGGGGTGATTGTCTGGAAGAGATTGCCGCTTCACCCATATATATTATCAATAAGTTGTCTAGTATTATGAATGTTGTCGGCTTCACTATGTCAGTTTCTGCTTCCAAGCATACCGCAACACAACTATAGTAGACTATTTGACATATGTTACTAGGCTAATAATAATAACCATCATCAGTCCACCTACTCTTTACACTTTAATGGCGCATTTACATTCTCCATGCATTAATTAACGCAGGCATTCTCAAAGTGGTGTTCCGCGGAACCCTAGGGCTAAAATACTGCAAAAAATACCTACCAAAGGGAGATTATAAGGTTACATCTAAATATTCCAACTTAATATTACGTAATATTACATTGCAATATGATTATTCATAAATACATATAAATCAGTTTTTTATAATTATATTAAGGCTTTTTCCTTCGCCAAAAAAGTTTGAGAACCGCTGAGCTAACGCATATGGAATGCATTTGAGGAACTGTTTACATCGGTTGTTTGGTACCGCATGCTAGGACTAGGAGAAGGAAATTTCTAAAGCATTTATCAAGCGGTTTGTCTGTATTTAGGTAGATTAATTATTACATAATAATAAAATTAAATATGGTACAAAATTATCTTTTATACAGATAGTGGGATATTAGCCAGCGATTTATATCACAAATCCACTTTTTAAAAAGATTTGGATTAATATTGAAACTGAGTACTCATTGCGCATGTGCATGTTCTAAGTTCAAAAGCAATTACAATTATTAATTCCGACTATACTCTACGGAGTTAAGAGACATGCAGCGTATATTGCAAATTCAGCAATATCTGATGCCATGTAAATCACTTTGGCAATAAGCCAGTGCATGCGTCAGCCATTCATATGGGCACCTCACTTGATTAAATCATAAATCTAATAAGATTGAGATGCGGCCTGCTCTGAACTGCAACACAAGAGACCTTTGATTAACTTCCTGTCACTTTAGGCTGTATTAACTTCGTTCATATGTCAGGAACATTGGGTACCGACTTCAAAGGAACTTCTAATATTAGCTTCACCCGTGTTTACAATTTGAGTTGTAGCCACTATTTAAGTTAGAACCATGTAGATATCGCCGAGTCCTATTACACAGTAGGACCTATAAAATCACAGTATAGATAGATTTAAAATTGTTATTGTGAATCGTTTATGTAAATTTGTTATTGTTGTGTTGAATGTCTAAGATAATTTGAAGAAATATTAATTAGGACCCGGTGATATAGGCATATACAAAATATATGAATGTATCTAACATTCGTCTCTTCAAGCTAGGATAGTGGTGCTGTTAATAAATGTTCTTTTGTTTTTACATCATTTAATAAAATAAAAATATAAATAGATGTAAGACAGCTTCCTTCATGGTGTACTTCGTATGTTTTATAAAACTCATTTCCCAAGTTTAAATGACACAAGAATTCTTTCTTAACTTTCTCGAAAACAAAGTTTAATCAACAACAAACTTTTTAAAGATATATTTGGAATCTTTTACGTATTTTATTTCGTGAAAATTATAAGAATAATAAATTGTATTTTTGCGAGTGAAAAACATTGAGATTAAATGTTCTAGAGACGACAAAAAATTATGCGAAAACTAACGAAAATTGTTACAGATAGTACATATTATTTTTACTCAATAGTAGAGAATCTATTTATTTATTTATGATATGCCATTGACTTATCACAGTAGAAATCCAAATCAATCGTCCAGTATGATATGTTTTAAGGCATACGCCAGCTATACACAATGTGTCCATGCATTAATGACTTGATGCTTACTATAATGACAGTTGAGTGTCCTACATTCTTCTATTTTTAATTGGAAAGACTATGGCATAAGATCTATATTTAAATTTTCCTACTTATATTATTTACCAAGTCATGGATTTACTTGTAGTATCTTCTCTATAATATTTAACTCAGTGGTGGATAATAACATCTTTTTCATTTGTAGAGGTTATCACAAAGGGTGTCCCTTGCGTACTTGCTGCCCATTACGCGACCGTCACAACTCGTTATGAGCTGATTACATTGTACTTATTTACTTCCACAAAAACCACGGTAAAGTAAATACATTTTAAAAAAAGGGTTTTAATGTAATTGTGTTACTAGGTCGACATAGCAATTCCACCATAGCCCGCAAACATCACTTTAGAAAAATCACATGTTTACGTTGTCACGAATTATTACTATAAAGCTCTCGACTGATAGTTATATTGCTGTCATAGTGAAATTCACTACTCGCTCATAGATGGCACTGTATAATATAGAACACGCATCTTGTATTTCGACAAAAAATTACGAATAAGATATTACTACAAAAAATACTAAGTCACAACCAGAAAACTTTAATAATATAGATTACCTGGACTGAATGCATAAGAAAGCTGTTTAGCCCAATTATAAGTTTGTACAGCCATAGCAATTAACGGTAGACCAAAGTCTCTAATATGATCCTGACAACACATCTCAGAAACACAAAATACCACAAAAACTACACAAATATAAACGAAGTTAAATTTCATCTTAAAAGAGTTGATAGCACTTCAAAGACTAAATGATAAATGTTTAGAAATAATTTAGTTTTACTTTACGGAAAGAGAAACAACTTACACAATGAATTGCACAATCGCCATAAAATCAGTTCAATTGACCGTAATATTTTTACGCGTTAAATTTACAAAATTACTCATTCTGTATAATCGAATTAAACAAATGAAGTTCTATCTATAAATATAAAATTCGTTATTATTGTTTATAAAAAAAAGATTCATGATTATAAAATTTTAATTTATTATTAATTACAATAAATCAGTAATTTGAAGTATAAAATAATCGATGCAAGAGTTTAAACTTCGTAAATTGTTAATTCTCATCAATCAAAATCTAAACAATTAGCAGGGTTATTCTTAAAATTTAAATCGAAATTAATACGTTTCCAATTTAAATATAATCTAAAATAAATGAATATATTCATATTTCTTCGATTAATTCCCTTCGAGAATAGTTCCTAATCGAAATAAAATTACGTGCGCATCATCGCCTACGTGTCATAACGCACGTCGCCGTTCATTGTTATGCTGCATAAATCGGGTCACATGCAATAATACTAGATACCTCTTATGTAAGTCAAATAACGTTTGAGGTATATTATGAAATTTACGTTCCATTTCACACACTGGAAAATCCTGTACAATAACAAAAACAATATGAATATATCTCGAAACAAAATACATTTTTTACATCTACCCATATTTTTGAGCAAAACTATTATTATTTCAACTAATTAAAAGACTATTTAACTACTAACACAATTAGGCTAGTGTTCGAAAACGACATTCGAGCAATGATCTCTACTTGAAACGTACTTAGAATCAGACTCTACACTCTAGCAATGACCAGATGTTTACAGACCAAACTACACCCTTAATCCGAAGTTTATTTAATTTTAGAACTACAATTAAAAATAATCAAAGTAAACGCGATAGTAAGCCGAAATTTATTTATTTTTGCGTATTTTATTATGAAACCCAATTGGATCGATATTAAGTCGTTAAAAGATTCAACGTTCGAACCAACTTTCATCAAGAGTGCATTATTTATTGACGACAAACAATATACCATTTATCATCATTTGTTTTACTGTTGAAGTAAATTTGTGTACTAAAAGAACTTTTTATTTATGAACTATTTATTATACATAACATAGATAAGCGAATTGTGTCACAAGAAAATGATGGCAAATTTAAAATACTTTTAATAGGTTTTGAGATTTTCTTTGTGTACTTTCGCTTTAAATTAATTCGCTTAAAATTTATCAAGCTAAGGTTATAAAAATTAATTCTGACTCTTCGCTTGACGTTTATGTTACCATGGTCCAGTTTGCTAGTCTTTAGTACCAGTCACTACATCACTACAATATAATATTAAAGCTTACTTACATGGACTCAGGACATACGACAATCTCTTGACGAACCGAGCTATTCTCGTCATTAAAATTAAAACAGGAAACGCGACTAACTGAACAGGAATAGCGACACCAGATTGTCCGTTCACTTCAACACAACAATTCATAATAACAAAAACTAAAATTAACACGAGAAACAATTTATTTATTTTCATTTTATTTTTATATGTTTTTATTGACAACCGTATGAACATTACAACATAGGGTACAGGTAGTGAATGGTGTCCAATGCGTTAAATTTTTGCATTAAGGACAACCAGTCCTTAAATGACGTCGGTTTTGCGAAACCAAAGATAGTATAGAATAAATTTAACAGTACAATTTGCATAATAAAAAGTTGATTGTATACTTTTCTAATGAATTTGTAATTTATATTTTTCCATAATTTAACAATTATAAATTAGCTAATTGTTAAATGATTAGGAATTCACGCATACTAAATTATTTTTACTTATTATGCAAACAAATAGGTGTAACAAAAAACGATTTAACACATCGAATACAATATTTTTAAGTAAATAAAAACTGAAATCTAAATAAGTGAATGAATATTACTACTTTCTGAATTGACAATAGTACGATTACTATGTATTTCCTACAATAGCGAAAATCGTAAATCTTAACAATAAATATGCATTCATTTGTCTTTATTGAGTGAACGAGTAACAATTCATAATGTATAAATATAATATATGCAAATATTTTAAAATGAAATTGACGTACTCACTGTACGGAAACAAACGCCTCGGTCTCCTCTCGACCACAATGCCTGAAAAGCTTTTAAAACGTCAGATGAAATTTAAATAAGTGCAATATTAAATATTTTAATTAAGTTTTAGTTAACACATAAATAACAAAACGTGCGCGTCTCCATTCCTATTTCCGCGTACTACTGGCTGTGATTATCAAATCAAATCTTAAAAAATATATATTATACCAATTCACATTCACAAATCACTATGAAGAACATCTTAAATATTAAATTAATTTAACCAGATGAACTTATAAAATGGTTCTTACTTGCATAACATTGCAGAATAGTATGCATAAATTACAAAGATACGTCTGCATTTCGGCTTGCATCTGTCTCATCTAATTTACATACAAACTATCAACTATAATTACAAAGAAGATAAAACCGCTTCACGGAATCTCTATTTCGTATTCCATGCCAACGTACGTGGACGAACACGTCTTGCTTTCCCGTTAATTACTGAATCGATATAGTTAAAGAAAATAGTTATTTTTAATGAGCTCAAACTTAAGGTTTTATTGTACATTGGTACTAGCCGTATTTCGTGTCTTTAAAACACGGAATTTTCTACCATAATCCTACTTACCTATATATTTTTTGCTTTAGTGAAATCCCTTAAAAGGAATCAGACATTTAATTTTACTTTTTTTTTCGTAATTTAAAGACCAGATATTTTTTTGTCTTATAATAATGTGTTACATTTTTATATTTACATCATAAAAATATAGATAATGTATATTTCTATATAAATCGATTGTATTACAGCTTCATAAATACAAAGAATCTATAAAAACACATATGTATGGTAAACAAACGTACTATTTGAAAAATCATGGAAATATAATCACATTGTAGCACGCTAAATTAAAATTGTTCCTCTTCCTGGAAAAAACTACTTTTACAAATGCGTGTAGGGAAGTCGTAAAAGAATTGCCGTATATTAAAATTGATAATGAATATATATGACGTATGTAAGGGCTCCTTTGTTTCCCCACAATTTTACTTCATAATACGAGTTTATATAAATTTTGTTTTTAACACTTGCAGTATGTAATACTAAGTCATATCAGTTCTGTAAAAAGTATAAAGTATGTAAGGTTCTTCTTACATCTACATTGTTCGTGTTAAGAAATTTGAGCAGTTAGTAGCAAAAAGGAAGTCAAAGCGTGCTGCTGACCGGTCACGGAGAAGAAGAGGTGCCCTAATCTTAACGCATACATACAGTTAATTAATCTACAGGAGGTTAATTTAACAAGAGATACACGAAGCAGAGTCCTCTCTACTATTACTTAATTATGTGAAAAGACGAGGCTTGAGTCCGGCCCCTCGTCACGGCCAGTCTTTTCAGCAACACTGGACTCCCCACACTGAGTGATGTTAAAATTTCTTATATATGAAAAATTGTTAAAAATACAATTGTGAGATATAAATTAGAAGTTGTGATTGGTCGAGTCCATTCGTGCGGTTCCAGTCATTAACTTCAGCAAAAAACGCTAGTAAAAACGTGTACCGTTGGTTGTTGCCTCAGTAATTCTTACACTCTATATGAATTGTTACTTATACTTTTTTTACAAATGCTCTTTTAAAAACTCTATAGGCCTTTTTATAAGAATATAAAATTCCTTAAAATACTAGACATCATTAAATTATATCCAAACTTTTATTAGTGTATAAAATAACTTCAACGTGACAAACTATGGCCGAAGCAAAATTAGGTTAAATTAACATTTGCTATATTCATGTAAAAACTTATTTAACTGCGCTTGTTACCGTTATAAAGTTTAAATTAACTATTTTAGAATTATGAGGAGCATTTTTGTTTTTTTTGGAGGTCAGTCAGCCAGTGCCAGGCTCGCACCAAATTTGACTGCCAATCATCAGTATCTTATAAACATTAAATAGAAGTTTAACTAAAAATATTACAGAATTAAATAACATTCTAATAAAACATCTAGATTTTAATTGTGTAAAAGCTTTCAGGAAACAGTTTATTCTGAATTAATTGTAATGCAGTTTTCTTAGAAACATAGAATACAATGGAGCTGACATATTTTTAAAATATAATTTCTTTATAATTTGTTTCATAAATAGAATGAAAATATTTTCTAACACGATGAATGGTGTTGTGCTAAATAACGAAGCGCCTACAAAAAAGAAATCTGCTTATACATTGTTAGAACTAAGAATCGATTCAATCCGACTATCAAATATTATTTTCTAGTTCTATTTTTTTAGTGTAGCACGTGCAATCAACAATTGTTACCATATAGAAATATTTCACCTCCAATATGCCTGCCGTCTTGGTGTGAACAGACTTTTGGTTAAATAATAACTTTTATCAGATTAAGAAGACGCTGACAAAGCTCTTGATAAAAAACGAAGGAATCGAGGAATAAACAAAAATACGCGTTAATAAATCCACAAAAAGGCTCTTAAATTAGTTACATGATGTTAGCAACACTATAACTTCATAGTGTTAAAATAATATTTCATGATAAACCTTTCAAAGGATTAGTAGAACTGAACCGAAGTACTTTGTTACACAACTCGCTTGTGAATCGGTTTATAGCTTTTTAAAACTTCTGAACAACTATATCACCGGTTTCGTAGTCGTAAAAATGTTATATATTCAAACATGAATATTTTAAAGTATATCGAAAGTTGTATTCAATAACATCTGTATTCAAATCTCCCAAAAGCTTTGGTAGCAATGTAATCTTGTAAGTACTTTGGTTTGTCAGTATATCATCACTAAAAATAATAATAATAAGTGTGTATTTATATTTCATGCAATTAATAATTGATCTTAAGAAAGTCACTCCCACTATTTCTACCTCGATTTTATCCACTTCCAAATAGTGACACTTATTTAAGCTCTATCTATTGTGGGTTTCCTCATAATTCAAGGTATCCCAAATAAAAAACTGTGAAAATAAGTCTTTTTTAATTAAACTTATATTTTAAAGATTCAGCTATTACGTCTGATTATTATCATTTCCGACATTTCAGTCATTGTCGGATTTAATTTAAATTAATTGAAATAAACGTGACAGTAAGCCGCATAAGTTAATTACATTATTTTTCTTTTTTCTTCTAAACAAACATGAATATAAACAAAAATAAGAGAATTATTATCAAAAGCTTATGTTAATAACCTTAAAGCTGATTACAGAGTTTTAAACCCTTGAGGTATGAATGTTTTAACTTTTCATCCCTCACTTAGCCTCCTCACAGAGTCAGTGGGTTACCATCCGTCGTAGAGAGTGGACGGTTACTGCCTCGTCCTATTAAAAATTTACGAAAGTTTCCCTTAAACATAAATATTACAATAAATAATATTTCAATATAAAATATCTTATTTGTTTTAAATCAATAATTAGATTTAAAAAAAGTGTGTTAATTAATAATTTTAAAAAATGTACAGGTGAAAGTGTTTACACTCGTAAATTCAAAATAAGTTTTTGACGGGAAACCCGATTGATCCTTAGGTGAGTTCTAATTCAAACTTTTATAATAAATATATATTATTTAGTAATGCTTTTTTTGATAATATTATAATGTACTATTATTATAGATAATTTAAGTATATTTCTGTATCTATATAATTTTGAATATGTAAACTGGCATAGTGGAAGTGATTGGTGTAGTAGCAATTGCCTTCGTTCATAAATCACATTCTAAACCAAGTGGAATGTAGTCGTGAAAAATTTCATTTTTAGTGCATGAATTTTCTTAGTTTTCAAAAAGATTTAGTTTTTAATAAAATATTGTAACTAGCATCTAATTACATTTTAAAATACTTTATTCCATATTTGGAATCGCAGTAGTGTGTGTTTGTAACTAATGTGGACGCATATGCTATATAAGTAGGTATCTTAGACTTGAAGTATCAACGATAAATCCTAGATGATAAGGAAACCGAATTAGAAGAGTAACACTTGAATCACTGAACTACAAAAAGTCGTAAGACGTAAGTCGAGACAAACACTTAACAATTTATTCTTTACAAATTCTCTGTACTAAGCATCATAACTGTAGTCCCACCAACTTGTAGGTCTACTGCGATTTCTTTTGAAGTCTGAAGTAGTCATTGTCAAAGTTAACTATCACTTCTTCAGTTCTCATTCTACATGTCTTTCGTCTCGACCACATCTATGTTCTCATCATGCGCTTTGGTCGAGGGTGCTCCTTTTGACACAGTTTCATCAACTAAGGTACTTTTTTGATATCTATAATATTATCTATTTAATTATTCTTCTAATTTTAATATAATTTCCTAAAAAGCCTTTTTCAAGATTAAATCTAATTTATGTGTTTGGTGAAAGCCGATAATCCTATAAAAAATGTGTCATATAATCTTTTAAACACAAAAGATTTAATTTGCGGTCAAATAATTTATGCATGTTACAGCTGCTTATTTAAACAGTTATACCTAATGTAATTTTACTCACTATATTTCCTCAGAGAACTACCGACATATTAATTCAGCTTTTGAGATTAAAAATTGCTTTCAACTAGGTTAAGGAAAAGCGGAAAATCTCTCAATGTAACTTTATTGTATGATTAACATAATACAGATCTAGTATAGACTTAACAAACTAAAATCTATTTTGTATGGCAAATTTTAATTGCCAAATAAAACGTTACTGAAATAGATATATAATATATTATATTAATCCGTTTTGTTTGGTACGAATGTAAAAGTCTAATTTCTGAAAGTGTACAAAATCGGCATACAAATCATATTTTAATTTTTAGTCGAATTCTAATAGTCCGTAATGAAAGAAATATTCAAAAAGTACTAAAAGAAGTATCAAATAATAAATGAAGTTCTATCATAATAAACCGTGAATTCTTTTTAAAAAAATATGTGAGAAAATTTCCACACAAAATTACAGTAGGTAAACATAAAAGTTCCTTTGATGAAAACAATTTAGGAAAAATCTCTGTTGAAGTCAAATTTGTATGCCCTACCTTTTATGAGTAATACTGGATTCCATGACGGGATTTCCCCGTCTACCTACCTGCATATTCACACGAAAAACAAATGCGAACCGTAAAAGTAATTTCATAAAAGGTTCTCGGAAACATTTATTATAATCAATATATTGTTTTTACGAAAAATTAACAGAAACATTTCGAGTTATTTTTTGTTTCTCAAAATATTGATTAGAGTAATGTATTCATCCTAAGTTCATCCAGCATGAAGAAGCATCAAACTAAGCAAGTGCAGCATTACAGCTTAACAAACTTAGCTTGAACTTAACTAGAAATCAAAGACATTACTCCCAATGGCGCACAGTGGTTTATAATGAATTAGCAAGTGGAAAAAATCAATAACTTCTTACAGACTTGAGATAATTTTTTTTTTTTTTTATAAACTTCTAAGTAATGTAATAATAAAACTTTTATGACAACGCTTTTTAAAGATATAAAAAATATATACTATTTTAAGATACAAACAGTCGACTGAACTAGCGTTATAAAAAGCTACGATGAAAACTCGAGTTAAAAATGTTCTTCCTAAACCATATAACGAAACTTTTACGTAAACCTCATCGTTTCAGTTAAAACGCGTAATTTTTAAGATTGAGCTAAAAGTTTTCGAAACTCTCATAAACTTTGGATTAGTTAATGTTGTTATTTGAAGAAATTTCAAAGAAGAACAGACATTTCTTTGTTTTTCCACTCAAATAGGTAACCTTTGCTTACCTTTATTGTTATCTATTGTATCATCCCTTAGACATGCTTTGTACGTGAATAGAATATTCCTGATCGTATTATAGTCGTATAACTACCCTTTCTTGTAGCATTAATATTTATTTATCACGATGACCGTTTCACCCCTAAAAAATTACTCCTGCGGGTCTTTAAGGTCGCCATTCTACAATCATTCTTTTTATGTTTGTTTATACTAGCATCTCGTATGAACATGCATCTATTGTTAAAATGTAGTTTATAATTTAAAAGAATTTTGCAGAATTAAGAGAAACGTAGCTAATTTACAAATAGATTGGTAACTCAAATTAAAAAAATATTAGGACTAAAAAAGAGAATTAAATTTACAATCGGCAAAATACTAGAAACATGACCTTTCATTTCACTGACAAACTTTTTTGTCAAACAAACTAACAAACATAACATGACTTTTAATTATTTTATTTGTTGTTTATGCTAATATATTTATTCAAAATAGTTATGCATTGTTGTGTTTTTTTTTTCATTTTAAAAAATATTTAGTACATTTACATTACATCACAATTTCATATGACCGAATAAATGATTTATCAATAAATAATAAGTTTTATAATCCAACCTTAATCAATGTCTTAAAAACATCGACAAAAACAAAAAATTATTTATTATGAGAAAATTTATGGACATTAATTTGGCTGAAACGTTCGCCGACGTTATTAAACATGTGATTATTGTCGGCCAAACGCCGTGCTCCTAACAAACGCGTGCGTGGATAGCCCTGTGCAAACTATTAGGGTAAAGTAAACAGTGAACCTAGAAGAGCTGACAATGAATTTGCTGAAATCATATCCGAAAATATATGTTTTTCTTATTCTAACAAAGTCTAACATTATATAAATAGCACGGTATTATATTCAATTTGACACACAAAATAGCCAAGTGGAGTTTCAATCAAGTATCTGTAAATATGTTTTACATAGATTCAAAAATTTAGGTGAAAAATAATTTAACAATGTAAATGTATGGTTCTTTTAGATACATATAGTATGTACTGGTATTATGGTAAACAGCCGCCCAAGAGTAAGGAAGTCGTGCGTGTAAGATATAGGTGGATATGGGTGCGGGCGACAAAAGCTTATCGCCTTTCTAAACTGTCTCACTTACATGAAATATGTTTTACGTGAAAAGTTTCATAATATGCCTCTTATTATATTCTTATGGCACGATGCTTGTAAACAGGTCACAAGAATGGAATTTTATTAAAAAATATATAAAAACTACACAAAAGGATACCTGCTTTTTCGTTCACAAAAAAAAAATTGAAAAGTACATTTGGTCAAAGTTAATATATGTGTATTGATAGATAGTATCGATTAATATCCGACTGAATGTGTGTTGCACAATTCGATGTCGAAGCTTTTTCAATTGTTTTTAAGAAATATTACGTTTTATTTTAAGTCCACATTGTAATTCATATACTAATAATTCAAGAAAAATAAGTAATAAAATGATAAGGAGTAAAGAAGTTATTAATTTGTTAATACACAAACACTAGTCATTGCGCATCACTACTGTATACACTGACAAATTAAATTCAAATTCATAACTATATTTATTTTAGTAATACCTTTTCTCTTTTAAACCCTAGTGAATTAACCTAATTGCTCTAAGTAGCCGGAGTATAATGAGAAGAGTGTGCCTAGGAGATGTAGAATGTTATTAATTGTCAGTTGGTATAAAATTAGATTAAGCATTCTAAATTCGAAAGGTCGACTTTCCTCGTCTCTGGAGTTTCAACTTATTTTAGTTTCGCTTCAAACGAGGCCGAGGTACTAATTTAAAAGCCTCTTGGTTTGGCAATCCAACTCAACTCGACACCACCTAGCTCTGTTTGCAGATTGTTATCGTCCTGTTTATTTCGCTTCTTTTTTTAACTCCACTCATTATTTTCTGACAGAATGTTTTTTTTTGATGTTGTTAGGATATGCAAAACGAAATGAATAGACACTGCTGTGTTTGTCGTTAATAATGTTCTTAAACATTTTTATAAACTAAAAGAATTTATACGACTTACTATGGCATTTATTCTCGCTCTAACTAAGTTGGCTGCAAAACTTTTGAAACATTGAAAACCTGCAAAAAAAAAACAACTTTTTTTTCGACATGAGTGTTGACGTGTAAATTAGAATTTTATAATTGCTCGAATACTCGACTACTTAAATTCAGTAAGAGAAGAAGATACAACTTTTAATACTAAATATTAATATAAAAGTTCTAAATCTAATAATCAAAATGCCATATAATATTTAGGTCATAGTCATGCAATGCCCTCATCAATCCCTTCTAAATTACTTCTGCGTCATTTACTTGATTGATAAAATAATTATGCAAGTGACATGCATTCATCTTTCCTTTCAGTATACTTATGAAATAAACTTCACTATGCTGGCTACTTATTACTTATTATTTATTACCCATTCAATCTAAGCTAAAGACTTACCATTGTTCATCGTCTAGTCTTCAATAGAAAGTTTCAATAGTTTTCAGTAAAATAGTAAAATCTCTACTAAAAATCAAGTTGAGTTTTGGAGAGTAAATACATAAAACACACGCCTTCTCCATTTTCAATCAAACCCTGTGGTCATTTTGATGGTTCGTTACCACACGTGACTGTTCACTCCCCACCAATGTTATATCGCTATGAATGTCACAAAATCCAGTTCCATTAAAATTTTAAATTTATTCCTAATATAACTTCTAATATATTTTCTAAATTATATTTTAGTATCAAATGAACTTTTCCTACAATTTCCCAAGTGGGTTATAAAACAAAATATCTGCAGACAGATTCGGGTATGTGCCTCGGAATAAAATACGTATGGACCCCAGAGGCTGGTTTGAAGCAAGGTATGCAGATTTCGGCTCGTATTTTATAGAGGACCTAAATATTTATATAGGTTAGTGGAGGTGTTGTAAATCTTTGGCACTTGCTACTTTAGTCATATCTACTTGGGTTTTAAGTATTTTGTAATAGCACTTCAACCGAGTACGAGATTTATATTACAGGAGGAATCGTAAACTTTAACTAAAAATAGAATAGTTCAATGAACTCTGCTGTCATTTTTGAGGTCACAAAATTGCGTATTCGAGTGTCATTTGTTAATTTAAAGCTAATGATGCAAACAAGAGATTGTTTCGTCCGTATCGTACAAAACAGTTTAAACAAATGAACTTGTATTGTATCTGATAGGGATTAATAAAGACAAATCTGCTTAGTTAACATATTTAAACGTAATATTCTTTTGTAGAAGTTTTTTTTACAATAAATACTCGACCTCTCTGAATTAAACCCTGCTGTTCATTCGTATCCTCTACAAACAGCCGCAATTTTCAAAACTTCGCCTGTAACTTTTAGAACAGATTTCTTTCTTCGTTTGTTTTTTCTATATATCAAGTCAATTGTTTCTACGTGTAGGTACTTGATGTACATATTTAGATTTTTTTTTGAAAAAATTTGATAAAAATTATCATCTAAGGTTACTCATAGGAAAATAGAAATTCTCTAATAATTATAAACCACGAAGGTCGTGCTACTAAAAAGCCGATAACGATTAATAAACTCAATTTCACCTTGACTTCTATTATTAAACCTATTAACACATTCATTCATATATTTATTCCGTTCTAATAAGGTTTAAAATAATTGTCTTAAAAATTAAGTGTATGACTAAAAGTGTGATGAATTTAAATATTGTTCAAACAATTCATTCTAGACAGAGTTTTCTCTTTTGTTTTTCAAATAATTTTTATATTTAATAAATGATTTACGTTTTGATGCTGCATTTCAATTCCTTGGTAATATTAATTTCTACATATAATACATTAGAATCATTTTCAAATAGTTTCGTAATATTACGAAAATTACACCACAAAAATGTTGAGCAAATCAATGCCTTTGTCCCAACAAATAAATTACTTCCAATTTTGTCGTTCTATTATCACAGACGTTTTTGTTTTCCTTCATTTAGGAATTGTGTACAATACACAATATCTTAAATTTTCTGTTAAAGGAAAAACGATTCATTGGAAATACACATTTAAAATACGTTTTACTTATTTTTCAAATAGATAATTTTGAACAATAATGTAAAAATATATTTTAAACAAAACGAAACATTTTGTTTCGTGAATAATATAGTCTAATATGCAGCCGTGTATCGATCGACATCGAAGATATGTCAAAAAAACCCGTTCCAAATTTAAAAATTATGACTCGAAAACAAAAACAAAAAACTGTCGTCATTATCTATCCAAAAAGGAATTAAAGGCGAAACATCTCTTTTTAATTCAAATATATATATAATTCAATAAATCACGTCAAATCATATTTAACAATCACTTTAAACTAATTTAAATAATAAAAATAGAAAACTCGAGTTAATGACGACCTTACTTTCGAAGTAGTCTCACAAACAAATTTCAAATATAACTGGTGACACAGTTTGCATCACTTGCTCACTGCTTGCTGTATAAAGTTCCAACGTTTAAGTGTCATCACAATTTAATGTGCATAATTTTCAGCGACTCATTAGCATCTATAGTCCATGTCCGTCGTATGACAACATTCCTACATTTTTAAATTTTTCTTTATTTTCTTTTTATTTTTAAACATTATTTATTGTACTAACCAATTGAACGCAAGCCTATCGGTGACACAGTGAACTAAAAACAATCCGAAGAAATATTTTTGTGTTTCAGTGTTGAAGTTGGCACTACGCCCTCTGCCCACACATGCGTGACAAACTCATACAATATGTTAACAGATGTGCGTGTGTGGAAATGTGGTCTAACCTTAAAAGATGTAAACCACTAAAATATTAAAATTCTCATATTTATTTTTACCAATGCCGTATCAATTTCTCGCGTCACACAAGGGTTCCAATTCATTTAATGCGGCGCGGCTCTAGCGTGAAATCAACGACAAAAGCTCCTTTATTTGAGTAGTACGTGATCCCACTATAACTAAAGCAATACCAATTAGACATCAAGTATTTGACCCAATGTTAGATGCCTTAAATAACTCAAATGGCAAGCAACACCCATAATTTATATCATATTATCTGAGCATTGCTTTTTATCTTTTAAGTTTCAAAGCAATCTTGAAAACTTCCAGCTATGAAGATGCTATCTACTGCAGGTATAGTTACGTAGACAGCGTTGGTTAAACTTTATAGGTCGAACGGGGAAATCCCCATCAGGGTATCAAGTGGGGGTTGTTGTGCAGTGGTGGTGATGACGTCACCATATCGATCGTGGCGGTGTCACTTCAGGTCATTTGTTTCCTTGAATTCCGTGTATAACTTACTGTTTATTGATTTACAACTACCATACCATAGAGTTGTAGGTACTCGCATATTACGTATAGTTATAAAATACACATATATATACATTTGTTTTTGTTTTTTTTTTCACATGTATTTTGATAATGTTAAGTGTGTTTTATTGGTTGGTTGGTATATGTTTATTATAGTGATTCTTATATTTATATTATACAAATTCATTTAATTGCCGTAAATATGGTTAGTAACATAAGTCTTAAAGTAATGCTAGTAGTATTACATATTTTACACATTATATATGGCATGGAAATAATTAAATACAATTAAAATTGACTATAATGGTAATGTCAACCTTAAATGCTAAATAATGTCAAATTAAATTTAAACCTACTAAATGTCACTCATAAATTCGTGTACATCTTTGTCTGCTATTCGCTAAGATAAAATGAAGTTAAATTAGTTATTCGTCTGGTGTCTTGTATAAATATAACAGTAGGGTTTTAAATAGTTTTCCTAATTGGGTTTTCTTGAAGGATTCTTAACTTAATAAAAACATTTTATACGACTCACTTTCACGTTTCGTTTCGCAAGTTTACAACAACTGTGGATTAAATCGAGAAACTCCTGTTTTTGGTGTTTAAATTGTTTTATTCAGGTGTAAAACAATTATCACAACCGATAAATGTTATTTTTGTTGTTTATTAAAGCGGTTAATTGGAAATGTGCTCAAATATCAATTATCGCTTTTCGATTGCACACATTTTAATTAAATTTCTACGTTCAGATTCACAGACATTTTTCTATATTTCATTACAGACAAAACATATTCTTCCCCAAGTGCCAAATTTATTATTGAAAGATGCAACTATTACGTAATTTTAAAGTGAAATGAATGCGAACCTATCGGTTACTTGTTGAACTAAAAACTTTAACATTTGTATAATTCCCCATCAGTATTCGGTATTGTGCTCTGAGTTGTTATATTTAGTAGTTTATCAAATATATTAGCAATTATTTATATTATAAAATACAATAATCCAATTAGTATTATGAATAAAATTTAAAGCTTCAAAATTAATTTACAAATTGGTTAGTACAAAGTTGCTGACAAATTGTGTATAAGCCTAACAAATTGTTTCAGTTTTCGCGATTTACAAGATAATCATTGAAAACCAACTGAGTGAATGTTAAATGATTATTTTAAAACAACAATTCGAACTTTTGTTTTCTGCTTTTCACGAACATACTTTTATTTTACTATTGCTTTAATATTTGATCAGGATAGCTGCAAAACGCTGTGAAATGTCGAATTATATAAACCATATAAATAGATATTTTTTTAAATAAAGTCATTTAAATCAATTAACCTCATTCGATCAATTTGATTGTAAATTTAATTGATTCTGTGTTATTACAATTACAAATGAACATGGCTTCAATGCCAGCATACAAACCTGCCGAATCTAAAGACTTTCGGAGTCGGCACCGCCCAAGCCTATGGCATGAAAAATAGCAAAGTTGAGGAAGACAGAATACCATTTGTCATTGTCTCGGATTTGCGCTCCTCGTTACGGCTACGTTTACTTCACTTACTCACAATTACAATACGTTTCAACTGCTTAATTGCAGAATAATAGAAGTTGTAGTGAAGCACTCGCACTGTAGTGAAATCGTATCATTACTTTTGTCTAGATTAGAGAACTAATTAATCGTTACTATTAATTTCTATCACTGTCTTCTGTACTATTTTAAGTTATTTTCTTACGAACATTATTTAATTTAAAAAAACTTTATGAGGCTTTTAAATTAATTTAATGCGAATTTTCAACTATCGGAGTCGCGACAAGAAATTGTTTAAAATCTTTTAGTTTACGTTAGCTTACAATAGTTTATAACATAGATTATTAATATAGCAACACTGATGGCTAGAATGAGTAATGAAAATTCTGCGTGTTTTCTTCAAACCCTGAATAATTAAATAATATAAAACCCAAGTGACAGCTATGCATTTGGGTTATGGAAATAATGAATATACTAAGGTAAAATAAAACTAAATGTATATTCAAAATGGGTGGACCATGTCTTTATCTTGTAAAATATGCTCATCTGTGTTCGACTGAAGGGTCCTCGTACGATGATGTAATTTCCGAGTGAAGATAGGACGAACGAACGTTTTCAAGAAGATAGGGTTTTCATAATGTTTCATTCTCACCCGTTCCACTGTAATAGAAGGGACTCGCTACCATTATTTTAGTAATTTGGTTGAAAATAAAAATAAAATAAAACGTTTACAATTTAATAAATTTTGTGATACGCAATCCAAATGGTCGCCATTTAAATTTTAATTATGAAAAATTATGTCTTATTATTCAAAGCTTCGGGCTCCAGTCTCGGTCACAGAACAAAAGTAAACTTTATAATTCATTTACGACGGATGTGGCTACGAATGTGAATTTTGGTGCATACAATACAGGTATTCTATGATGCATTGAGATAGGATTTTTAGAATCGTGATCGTGAGTTGAGTTCACACGGCGGTTTATCATAATTCATAAAAGTGCGATTTACTTTCTAAATGTAAAAGGTTATAGAACAGATTTCCGAATTCACAATACTATATATATTCTATACATTTTTAAGTGTAGTGCACACCTGACATAGTGGAAGAAGGCTCTCACGGGCGCTACTACCAGGGTCAACATGGCTACCTGCTTTACATAAAGCCTTTCTTCCGTTGAATAAGTAAAAATATTTCAGCTTAAATGACAATGCATATTGGAAAATGAAAAACAGAAGACAGAAGTCATAATGTTTGAATTTTACTAAATATTAATATTTACGAGTATATTATATTTTATTACTGCATTTTTACTGTTTATTGCGAGACTGTTAAATCGCAAATATAAATATTTAACAGAAAAAGAATTTTCGATTTGTAACTGTATATTTTTTGCTCTTTTCGATGACTTAATCAGAAAAAACGATAAAATAAATTTGAAGTGTATACATGTGAATTTTCGAAATGGATTGGTGAGGAAAAAAATTAAGTAAAAGAGACAGTGATTTTGTCTTTGCGATATGCTTTTGAAAAACTCTTGAAATGTAGTATAGTTTTTCCTATCTCAATAATCTAAGTATATTATTTTGATATCTTCTTTAATTTAAGATTATTTTCAACTGAAGTATACCGAAAAATTAAAAGCAAAAATCAATATAGTTTTTTTATTATTATTCAAAAGTCTAATACGAATCTTTTAGTAATTTTTATGAGCAAAATAAACGTCTCACTTAAATCAAATAAAGAAGCAAAGCAAAGCAAGCTCATTATTTATTTATTTATGACACATCAAAAAGGAAAATTAAACTTCAGCCGACTATATGCAAATCAGGTGCGAGCTTACGTACGTAATTGAAAAACTGAAAGCATAAAAAGCTCCAACTGAGCTTTTTCTTTACCATAAATTGGTTGTGTCTCTGCTAATTTAAAACGATTTTTATTTTTCTTTCTAACATCTATAGCCTTGTCTTGTTGTTTTATTTGAGGTAAAGGTATCATTGCCCATGTTCATGGGCGTAGCCAAGGTGGGGCAGGGTGGGACACTTGCCCCACCCTGGCTCTAACCAGTAAGGTACATAATCAAACGTAAAAAATTTAATTATCTAGGTACTAACTACAATACTCAATATCTGTAAGAAAGTTCACACTAGACAGTAGGCAGTCAACACAAAAAAAAATTAACCGGGGTAAAACCGCGGATATTTGCTAGTTACATATTATTTTAGACTGCTGCCCCACCCTGAGCCCATGGCTGGCTACGCCCATGCCCATGTTTTATATGTTTTATTTTCAATTTCCATTTCTATTTCTAGTAAAATGATGAAATATTTACGTAGATATCTTGGAGTTTTAAAAGGACAAACCATTATTTGATCAAACCTCCGATTGCCCACTGTGTAATGTAATGATAACATAATATCCCAAACGAATCTATTTATAGTTCAAATTTACAACATTATTTGAAAACTTGTACGTACGCCTCCAGTTTTTAGAGTTACATAATTTACCAATTTAAAAAGACTTTATGCTGCTTATAATCGTGTTTTAAAGTTACCACTGTGATCACGACAACACTTATTCTTAACTACCTAAACATAAAAAAATTAAGCTAATAATATCCCGACTAATATTATAAATGTGAATGTGAGTTTGTTTGTTACGTTTTCACGCAACAACTACTTAACCGATCATCATGAAACTTTGTACACATATTTTTGGAGGTACTAGAAGTAACATAGGATACTTTTTATTTAAAAAAAAAATATTATTTTTTACTATAGTTTCCAATTGACTATAGTTTCAGTTGTTTGGAATTTTTCTATATTTATTTTTATTTCCATCTGTCATTTTTATATATGCAGTATAAAACTATTTGAATTTTTGAGGTTAGGTGTCTTTTTTGTGGTTAGATGCCATTTTATTATTTTATGCGAGCGAAGCCGCGGGAAAAGCTAGTATGTTATTTTGTACCGGCAGTTGAAGGTGTTATTAAATGAAATCAGACACAAGTTACTCATAAGAGATCGTCACATTCATTAAGATTGTTTATTTTGATTTTGACTTACATGCTACAAGGTGAACACTATAATATTTAACTGTTATCGTTTTAGGTCTAATCGTTTCGTCAACCATTACATTTTATTGTTATTATCTAGGTGTAATGATTTCAGCGCCCATTATCAACTCAGATTTCACACTAATGATCTTAAGATTAATGTTACATACATCCTGTTGACATAACATAACTCGCGTATAATTTTTTTTTAAACCTCATTGGTGTGTTTCGAAAACTTTTCCACCATCGTGCAATCGTATTTGCACACAACCAAGTCATATAAAAATTATTAATTCGATTGTTTAACGTATAACACCAGAAAATACTTTTTAAATTTCTTTATTAAATCTATAGATTTGAGTAAAAATGTTTGCCTTGCTGTAATGGTTGGTAAAAATATTGTCTACGTTAATTTGAACCTACATTCACCGTTAATAGAGGTTGTGCTCTGAATTCTTAAGAGGGTAATGAAAACGGAATTCTCTTTGCGAAACCGATACTTTAAGAAATGTAATAATATAACGTGATTGTATTCTCAATGTTTTCATTGAAATATCATAAACATTTATTTAATTACTTTTCACTTGTATAATTGTTAATTAAAATATGCACAAAGTTAATTAATGACGTATTGTAGTTGAATATTTAGTAATATTAGGTGGACGGACAGCAATAATGATTATTTGCAAACAAAACTAATATTATTCATAAATTAATATTTATGTTATAGGGTGGCCACCGTATTAAAAATAAATTTCAGGATTTTTCAAATGTAAGTTGAATATAGGTAAGAAGGCGGAGTCAACTAACAATACTACAATATTTTTGGTATTAGGTACCATAATAAAGATATAAATATAAAAAAATATCAGATCATACCACAACTACTTACATAATGCAATCTTTATTTTAAATGTAATAAAATAATATTTTAGTCCTTTGCGGCTTATCATCGCGTTTATATTTTATTATTTTAATCCGGCGTTTTAAAAGGATGGAAAAGGTACTGTACGCATGTGCATACTAAGGAAATTTTACAGGAAATCTAATTAAATATAGACGTATATACAATCATCATAAGATAGAACTCACAAACATTATAAATAAATAAACATAATAAATGAGTAAATTCTGAATGATGATTAAATGGAGCAACGCCATCTAGTAGTGAGTAGGATAAATAAATCTTTTATGCAAATGAATTAGTAAACAATGACTTTAGAAATTTTCGCTACACAAAGCACTGAAGTTTATAATTAGTTACTTTGCCATTAAGTGTAACTCAAATTTACTAAGTTTTTTTTTATATGAACAATGCCTTGACTATTAAGGTAATATTGAAAGAGTGATATATTATACATCGTTAACAGGTATTATTTACGCTATCCGCTATCCTGTGCTAGTAATACTACTTTCAAGTGAAGTAAACCAGTCATGTTTCGGGATTAGCTTGAGAATAACAAGAGTATAACACGTCAGCAGTCGACACATCAAACCAAGCGGAGGCGAAATTTGTCAACAAATATTATTCTATAAGCCACATCTGATCAGTAAAATGAATTATCTTTCAAAATATAACATACTCATGAATTAAGAAGCATTCAAATTTATGATTCAAATTTTTAAATTAGTTTCTATTTACATCTAAATTCGTCATTCTGGTAAACTTATTTTTTCACTTACTCCATTTTGCTACCGACCCACCTTAATGTAGACACATTAACATTCACCCAATGCTTTTGTGATTATAATCATCGTCGTTTATTTTCAATGAACAATGCCCTCCTAAAATAATTTACTAAACATAAATTATTTGAACATTAATATATATCTATCTTTGACATTCGTATGCAAAAAAAAAAAACACTTTCCTTAACCTCAAACTAGAACACCTATAGAATATATAACACGTAAACCCTAAAACAAATATATAGGTAGGTACAAATATTTCAAGCAAGAATCGAATCCGAACAGACTAGATACTAACAAAACCAAGAGGCTAAATAAATGCTCTGTATCCCTAATGAAAACGAATATGATTGTGAAATTTATGATTTAGAAGTCTTTAAAAAATATATTTTTTTTTAATAAAAATATAACTGACCGGCATATAAAGGAATTATTATTATAAAGTTTGTATTTTTATAAAAATAGTTTTTGAAAAATGCCGCGTGCATTAGCTGCTCAATCAGCATAAACTCAGGTTGAGGTCAAGCTGTCTGACCTAGATGTTGATCGTGACACGTCACTCCAGGAACACCACTTTTGTTTTATTCATATGGATATAAATAATATATTTTATATATAAAGTTTTATAGTCCGACATATGACTGAACTAAACCTGACATCAAGCTAGAGTCAGGTCCACAAGTGAAGACAAGATAAATGTAGCAAGAAATAGTCGTCTTAGGCACTTAGAAAAATTATACCTTAAAATATTCCAAGAAAACGACTTATTCAATTTTTGACCCAAAAATTTCAAACTGAAATAAATTAAGATAAATAAAATATTAAATTCGCCCTGTTATCTTCTATTTTTCAGTTTTATGCACTTTTAATGCTCTTTTTTGTATGTCTGTGTTAAAAAAAAACAAATTTACTTAGTATATATTTTCCAAAACTTTGGTTACCCTACTATCTGGACTACACTCCATTATTTTCTTACGTCTCGTGTAACTCATGCCTTTAGCTTAATTAAAAGCTTTGCTATTCTAAATATTTCCTCATGAAGTC
This sequence comes from Tineola bisselliella, assembly GCA_028551675.1. Lineage (NCBI taxonomy): Eukaryota > Metazoa > Arthropoda > Insecta > Lepidoptera > Tineidae > Tineola > Tineola bisselliella. The sequence goes on from JAPWLS010000611.1 coordinate 213,494, forward strand.
CGTTTTAAACAAAAATGAACATTTACTTTTATTCCTAATCTAAATAGAGATCAACGAAACTTCAGTGTAAATTGCTATTTACTTATATAAATATTTATGCATTTTAAATTTAAGTAAAACAACACAAAAACAAATGATATTTTCTAGTAGCTTGGCAAGTCATCACAGTCCAGACAATGAACTAGAGTAGAGACAATTACTACCACAGAAGATTGTCTCCAAGCAACGGTCGGCTCCGTATGCAGACTTAAAGAGACATTGGCAAAGGATACGCGATTAAGTTTAGTGGGTTTACGACCCCACCCTCATAATTCTACCTAACTCTCTTTTCTAGCTGTACACGAATAAATATAGAAGTAAATGAAATATATTTGACTGACAACGCAGCACAAAATGTACATTTAAAAGTATTATATAAACCTGAACATTCGCAATCGACATTTGGACATGTTCGGGGATGCAATCAACCTTAATAGAGCTTTAAAATACTAATTCTTGAACATTTAATATTATTATAATAATTTTTTCTCACTGTGACCGTAGCCGCATATAACGTTTAATTTTTTAAACCATATTCGCGAATAACCTCCGCTGTATTATTGACGTCAATATTAAAACCTATTGCTATGCAAGTATTTATTTTTTTACTCTTAGATTAATTAATTATTGTTTTTCAAGATCACGTTTCTGTTCAAATTAAGAAAGTAAAATTTAGAAATAAAAATTCGATTCGAATAAATTCCGAATAGGTCTCCACTCACGTTCCACATAACCCTTATAATAAAAACAGAATATGACACGAAGTATGACCAAAACGAATACAATTTTTACGAATGTTGTTCGGATAAAAAATTCACGTGTACAGCATTTCTTCTACCCAAGTTATTTTATTTACGTCCTATAACTTGATTTAGAATTGAATCTTAAGCCCGCTGTTCACAGAGGCGTTATATTATTATTTGATAGTACTATCAAAATTACTTACGATATTTGGGATTTGTAATGATGAACCGCAAATATTTATTTATTTATAAAGTCTACCTACAAAATTACATTAAAATTACATATTATAAAAAGGACTACTATTATATAAACTAATATTAAGCTATAATGAGATTTAAAAACGAAAACAACTGATTAGATCCTATTTACCTTATAATTGTGATAAATTTGCCGTAAATAGATTATTAAACAATGCCTAACTTATATAACATTTGTTGTTACAAAAAACCCTGTGTACAAAAATAGAACGTGTCCCGATCCCTTTACACCGCCTGCGGGTTATTTGCCGTTGCCATATCAATAATTCAGGATGTGATCCACCTGCAGAGAAGCCACCAACAAACATGTCATGTAATAGAGGAAATTCTCCATTTAAAGGAAAAACAAAACACTTCTGTAACAATTATAATATAATTTAAAATAATATAATATGATTATTATTTTTATAACCATATAAAAATATAATTGATTCGGATCTGGGTGTTGTAGATACTAATCCTAGTTCTACTTGAGAATCTTGAGAAATTATACATTTCTATAGAATGTCATCCATTACTAATTACTCAATATTATGTACCGCTGAGCATTTTATTTTCATATATTTATTGTTGGATCACTACCACAAGAATTGGTTAAACTTGTCACTGCTCAAGATTCACACAATTCATGTGATGGGACATCATAGGTAAACTTTCGTATCTCTCGTACAGTGGGATATTGGAAATATTAAATCTAGAAATCCATTGTCATCCTTCCTGCATTCCAGGTCACTGCAGCTGACGTAGTGAAAAGCGATAAAGCTTTGTTCGTTTGAATTCTTTTTTAAAAATATTTGTTCAATCTTTTTTCTTTATTTATTATTATTTTCCAATTCAAGTGTGTTTCTATACATTTACTTTCAGTTTAATTATAAAATTGTGTTCTACTATTGACTTACTCTACCTAATAAATAATAAATCTTTTCAAGCCGGTATAGTGGTAAGGACTGCTGTCTATAAACATTTCGCTATGGTAGCAGTTGTATGTGCTTATAAACCACCTTATAACTTGACATAGGACGGAAATGGTCACGTGCTAGGCTACTATATAATAATAATAATAAACAGGACATCTGTTTATATTTTTTTAAAATGCAATCTTAGTTCTCGTAAGTATATTTAACTGAGTTTGCAATTTAGAGTGCATATTGCATGACCAACAGTAGGGAAATAACGAGCGGCCCATTTAGAACAATTTGCCTCAGCACTTCGCAGCATAAATGGATGCACATTAGAATAATTCACTGTATAAACTCATATGACTCACTCACATACTTGTGAAGCAACTATGAACAAAAAAAAAAGATATAATTTGTTACTAGATATGAATAAAAAAGCGCTGTGTTATGTTGTTATGCGCAACATTGATGTTAACTTTTAGGACACTTTGTATTATATACGTAATCATTAGTTCAACATTAAATTCTTTAGTTATCATAAAATTTGTTACAGCAGCGTCTATCATGAAAAATCACGACCGATGGAGATGAAAAAGCAGGAGAAACCGGGCAGCTTGTCTCCCGTGAAACCTGCGCTAAAAAGAGACAGCGGTGACGAAGGGAAGACCTCTCGCTCTAGCAGTGCTAAGTCTGAAAAAGAATTGAAATTACCCCCAGAAAAGTTAAACAGCAGCGAAGATCGGAAAGAGAGAAGATTGTCAAGATCCAGTGCGAGTGATCATAGTTCAAGGGATACTTTTGAAAGGTATTTTTATTGTAGATTTTATTCTTGCACGTTTTAAATATATGATGGCATGCTCTTTTGTATTCAGTTTTAATAGTTATTTGAAGTACTTTACAAATCAAGTATTTTCAAGTAGTAGATAGTTAGTTGATGTTATTAGCCTAGTGTAACCTGTAAAATAACCTGGACTTCTTTCGGGATTCAGCAGTTGGTTCCGCTATCAAGCAGTCATAGCTAGTTAGCATATACTTTAAATATACCTTCCCCTATATAAAAATACAAAAAAAAAAAACAATTTATAGTTAATCCACATCTCTATTTTTATCTCCGCACACTATCTTACACTATACAGTTAAGTAGTCAATAAGATAACCGTTTGTGTTCCACTATA